>APFE030898712.1:30382-78074 GCA_000404065.3 Pinus taeda
CATCCCCATGATTGAGTCAGGTTGGGTTATTCCATTCACCGGTCATATCACCATTGGTCCATCGTACCATCCATATTTGGGGTTAACGCTACCAATCCATTTCAGTGTCACCAATATGATCAAGAGAATTCACCAACCTAGCTTGTGTCTCATCCGCTGCAATACCTTCACGCTTCATTCTTTCATGACCACCACCCTAAACCCTTTATCATCATATCATTTTCACGTCCACAAAATCATTTGCTCCGTTCCGTGTCGTACATGTTGGATTCATTAAGGCCCTCCTACGATGGGTCACTTCTTGTCGACGATAGCTCATTATCCAAGAAGTCGACCTAGGAACAACCCTTTCAGTACTTTGAAGCTTGCATGCCTTAATGGCAAGTCTCTCACTTCTGACGAGAGGTTTACATCAATGGCCTTCGACCAAAAGATTTTGCGTGGTGCTCGATGCCAAATCCCATTTTCACACCACATGAATTGTACTGTTGTATCTTGAGGGTCATCATCATTATCGATGATTCCTCTCGTTCCTATTAACAACTTACATCATTGGCTGGTAATCAGGCGATGTCTTTCCATGTTCGACTCTAGAACATCTTTTCACATGGATCGACTTGTACTTCAGGTGAAGATTGAACGAGTTTGAAGACCCCTGATCTAGTTTCATCCATCCGGGCTGTGATATAGTCAGGAAAATAAAGACATTAAATGTACATCATTGTTGCACAGGTGATCATCTGAATCAAAGTATGATGGCTCTATCAGAATCATTAGTCTGCCACACAGACGGTTGTCTGTCCTATGTACATGAAAATGAATTTATAAAGCTGAACATGGGAATGCCCGCCTCAACTAGATCATGAAAAATATTATGAAGATAATGTATTGTGTTGTATCTTATTAGAGGTCGCATTCCAGTTTGAAAAACATGGAATCCTCGTGATAAAGCATTTCACCTAATATCAAAAGATTTTCGACCTCATGCTTTGGGGGGCAATTGTTATAGACATATTTGGGCACTGCAACCCCAATCATATATGTCCATAAACCAAGGGCTTCTGAGTCCCTAAAAGTGTTGTTTCACACCCTAAAGGAACAAGGTCAGCTGCTTACATCATCTCCCAGAAGTTCTCCATGGAAAGCTGCTCAGAATTGGTCAAAACTGGACCATCTCACTTGCTCCATGGTCAGGGTGCAATGCATCGCACCTACTACACATGGGAGGTGTGATGCATACTGGAAAGCCCTTCTATAGGGTGCGATGAGCGAGAATAGACAAATGGCAGAGACAGTTTGCTAAGTGGATGATCAAGGAATATTCTAGAAACTTCTCATATCACACTTGCCTCTCAGAATTCGCCTAGGGATGAGTAAGAGATCAATGAAATCTCCAAGTGGAACCAAGAACTATCAGTGGAATGACACTAATAAAAATCCCAGAGCTAACGCACACCTCTACAAATATCTATATATGGATCCCTCATCCCAGAGATCCGGAGGTGAGGGGCTAGAATTTTGCATCTTGTAAGGAAGTGTTGTTGGTTTCCTGGTGGAACATCATAGTGTTGGGTGATCTAAGCTTTTCATGAGGTGAAGAAGGGCTTTCATGCTAGGAGGATGACGCTAGGTTAGATCAATGGGTTGTAATCCTTTCTTCTAATCTTTATATCAATAAAGCTATTCAAGTTTTCCTCCACATTCTTGTATGTTTGATGATATATGCATTTTTATGGTCAATATATATCTAGCCCTATATTGTTTATGATTGTAGATCCCAGTACTTTGAAGGTATTATGCTGCTTTGACTTTACAGGTACTATTTGAAGCGGGGTAATCAAGGAAGGAGTGGCAAAGATCTATTAGAGGGGAGAAGGAACAAGCAAGGAACTAAGCGAAAGATTGAGGTTGGTATTCTTTGCTCTTCTCCTATCTACTTCTCATAAAGGAAAATGAAAGTGGCTTTAGTTTGTTTGTTTCTAAGATAGCTACCTGTCTTGGTGGTACTAGCAGCTCTGCATAGACACTAGAATTCCCGATAACAAAATGGTGACTCCGCTCGAGAGCGAATAGCTTGTTTGCTTGTCTATAATTTGTTTGCTTTATAAATTACAGCCAGAGCCTGAAGTCAAGCCAGCTAGCCTTCGAACTGCATTTGCTATGCAAGTGCAAAGTAGATCAATACTGCTTCAGTCTATCTCCGGGTTTTGTTTATAAACTGAACAATATATTTGCAAACATCCTAATTGCCCTGGTGGTGGCTTAAGTAACCTCATTAGATCAGCCTCTGTGATTTGTATTTACTGGCTATCATTAGCTCGGCCTAAATCCCTAAACTAAGCTGCAAACAATGACCAAGAACCAAGTTGAAGTCTCGTCCCTGGACCATCGCACCTTCTCCTCTTGAGAATCTGGATGCATCGCACCTCCCATGTGCAGTAGGTGAGATGCATCGTTGTTTCCCTGTGTTACAGGTGCGATGATCAGATAAGACTGTTTCTAATTCTAGATTTTGGTTTTTGTTCACTCTCTTTAGCTTTATTCAGGAGTTTTGTTGTCTGTGATCAGTACACCACTGTGGAAACTCTCTTCCTTTGCATGATTCAGCATCCAATGTACAAAGAACTGTAAATGGTTTTATGTATTGTTCACCATTTACAAATCTCCTTTACAAAGAAGTAGCTTAGTCGAACTGTCGTCATTTGATTTTGGAAGTGTCGCAAGTGTCATTTTCAGTCAAAGAAAATATTCTTACTATTCTTGATAGTTGATTACACTGTTACTCTTGTATTTGATTTGAATTAATAGTTTTTCAAATGTTGAAAACAATTTTCAATTCAAAATCGCAAAGTGTCGTCATTGTCTCCTTTTCAGTTTTGAAGAGAAAATTGTTAGTACTGTCGCTTTGAACAGATAATTCAAATTTGCACTTAGCATTCTTTTTGTCATTCACACATTAAGAAAGCGGAAAACAAATACATGCATGTGCATTCGCATTTAGACTGCTTGTTGATTTTGATTTATGACAGTGCATCTAGTGTGTGCTCTCTGCTCTATGTTGAAAGAATATCGCTTCTCTTTCCTTAGTAGCTAGGATTTTCACTGCAAAAAGAAGATTAAGAAACTATTTATCATCTTAGATTGCATTTTAGGAATTGTATACCTACATCATGCGGTGAACCTGAAAGGCAAACTTCTTAAGAAAGATCAACTGTAAAATAAATTCAATAAACATAAAAACGCTTTGGAACCTAATGCACAACATTTAGAAGTCTAGGCCAAAGACGTATTCCGGCATCGTAAAGCCTGGTAACTATCGCTTTCATTGTAGGTTGGGTGATTCCTCCTCTTTGAGACGACAAGTGCCAGTACGGACTTGTGCTCCCACGTACCGTCGAGCATATATTGGGAGACCACAATAGGCTATATCCTTTATCCTTAGGAAGCCGGGTCTGCTTCCATATCCATCGCAATGCACTGAACAGAACATTCGGGTAAATTGACTGTCGTACCGTAAAAAGTATTCTACAATTTTGCGATTGGTTTTGTAATCCCTCTGTCTAGACTTCTAGAGTAGTCTCTTCCGTTCCTTTTCAAACTCCTTAAAGGAAAAGGTCCATCTGAACACTTGTCACTTCAGGCTCATTAAAAATCAAAGGCGACTAGAGTCATATTTAGCTTTTTCTCGACTCTTAAAAATTGAAAAAGCAATTTGTGTCAAAGCGTCTAAAATTCATTAAATTCGAAATCATTTTTCCCCTTTATTTTGAGTTGATAGAGTAATCCACAATAGTGGAAGAAAGTGAATCAAAACCCCATTTTTTGTGGAGATTAACGAGTCAACCATCTTTGACTCTGGAAACAAAACTATTTCGGAAACAGCAAACTCGTTTGACTGGATCAAAGTCCCCTGGTTTGCTTGAAACTTGTGTTCCAACATCCTCAGGGACTCTGGTTACTCCAGACATTTCTGGTATCCCTACCTTTACAGAAGAAGTTCTACGACCACAAGAGGACATTAGAACTGATCCTAGTGTAATGGTAAATGTTTCTATTCTTGAACTGGCTCCATCTACAGCTAATTCGAAAGGTGTTACCCTCCAACATCTATCGCTACAAAGTCTATACCTTCTTCCGCACCAAAAATATTTTGACAGTCTACTTCTCCCACCTGGATTGATTGCTATAGAAGAGATTGTGGAGGATCCTCCATCCAGTACTCCATTGCATTTTGGAGCTAGGATCACCCTATATCCTTCTTCATCAGAAGTTAGTCTCCCTTCATCGCAAGTTCCTGTAGAATCGCTAGGAAATCTTTTTGATAGACTAGATATGTTTGAACAACCGTCGACATCGAGGACTGTGTCATCTGACACAGTAGCGGCAGAACCTCCTGTTGCTACTCCAACAATGTTCGCTGGTGTACCATCTGTCCCAACTGGCTCTCAACTGCTAGATGGAGTCCATCCAAGAATACAGTAAAAGAACTATCCTCATAATCCACCATATTTACAGTATTTGATAGAAAATCAAAAACTGAAGGATGATTAAGGTTGCTGGAATAATCTTCGTGGTAATCTGGAAGATGGGAAGGATGGTGGTAATCTTCCCATGGTCCCTCTCCTATCATCATTGACTGAATGATTCCTTTGTCTGTAGAATGTACATGCGACCAAGGATCTGAAGAGGTGCCTTATTCCTTAGACCTATCTATCCAAACACTCGATAAGTGTTGATTTGGGTTTGCCCTCAAGGCCAAGAAAATTAATTGCTACAATATTTCTAAAATGGCGATGATCCATGCTGAAAAATTGTTCAGGAATCTTCCGAATCTTTTAGATATAGAAGATATCATATTGCAGGTTTCCACCATGGTCACTTCCGCCAGATTACTCGGAGGTGGTAGGGCGAAAGTACCCATTAAGGCAGTGTTCTTTAGGAGGCCTACACTGACATTTTGAAGTGATTGAGAGCTTCCATGGATCATTGGAATGCTTCCCGTAACTTGTGAACTATTGGGGAGGAAGGTTTGTTGATCAACGATTGTAATTCCTCCTTGAAAAGGAAATGCAATATTTCTAAAGTATGTTGACACAACAGCAGCCATAGCATAAATCCAAGGCCTTCCAAGTAGGATGTTGTAATCGAGGTTTCCGTCGATAACTTCAACATCAATTTCTACTATCTTGCCCCCCAGTTCAACTTGCAAGTTACTTAAAATCCCGTATGGAGTGTATGTTCATCCATCAAATGCTTTTAACGTGGTTGACGATCGTGACAAGGGTGGTGAGCCTAAAGTTTTCTAGCAACTCATTGACATAATACATGTAGATGCCCCCTCATCAATAATTCATTTAATTCGGAATCACATTTTCCCCTTTATTTTGAGTTGATCAAGTAATCCACAATCGTGGAAGAAAGTCAATTGAAACCCCATCGTTCGTGGAGACTAATGAGTCAACCATCTTTGACTCCGGAAATGAAACTATTCCAGACCAGGCGAACTTGTTTAATTGGATCAAAGTCTCCTGGTTTGCTTGGAACTTGTGTTCCAACATCCTCAGAGACTCCAGTTACTCCAACCATTTCTGGTATCCCTACCTCTACAGAAGAAGTTCCGCAGTCACAAGAGGACATTAGAACTAATCCTAGTGTAATGGTAAACAATTCTATTCCTGAACCGGCTCCATCTGCAGTTGATTTGGAAGGTGTTATCCCTCCAACATCTGTCGCTGTAGATTCTATACCTTCTTTGGCACCAGAAACATTTTACGGACCTGACGGTCTACCTCTCCCACCTAGATTGATTTCTGTAGAGGAGATTGTGGAGGATCTTCCATCCAGTACTCCATCGCATTTTGGAGCTGGGATCACCCTATATCCTTCTTCATCAAAATTTAGTCTCCCTTCATCGCAAGTTCATGTAGAATCACTAGGAAATATTTTGGATAGACTCGATATGTCTAAACAACCGTCGACATCCAGGACTGCGTTATCTAACACAGCAGCAGTAGAACCTCCTGCTACCACTCCAACAATGTTTGCTGGTGTACCATCTATCCCAACTAGCTCTCAACTGCTAGATGGAGTCTATCCAGGGACTGTTTTGACAATATGGTCTGTTCCCGTTTGTTCGTTCAGAATAATATCTGGAATCTCTTATGTTGGGTCTCAGTGAATTGATCTTTCACAACAGTATCAATTTGGGCAGTCCAGTATCCATAGGCCAATCTTACCTTTGAACACTGGATTACCGCCATATGGGGGGCAATATGCCCTTTCATTGTTCCCTCCAGGAGGACAACCATATGATAGTTCACAACAGAATTCGGGTCATGTTGGAATTACATCCAGCGGTTGGGTGCCAATACTGCCTCAACAACCAAGAGTTGTATACTCAATGTAACCAAATCTACCTATGTCGAATATCCCCACTACACTGGCTATTGTGATAGTGTCGCAAGTATAAGCATTGCCTGTTGTATGCCAACCTCAAGTTTCTCAGGTCATAATACAACAACCTCTTGTCTCCACGACACAACCACAATCACCAATTAGTGGCTCCTTAACCGGAGCGACCCAGGTTCAAACGAGTACTATTACCCCTCATCTTGGTCGAACAGCCAGTATTGGACAACAGCAAATGGCTTCACAACTATGGTTGGTACAATACCAACAACCACAATTCCAACAAGCTTACCAAGGACCTGAGCAACAAAGCTTTGCGGGTAATGGGCAGCTGTATATTCAAAACGGTCAACATCAATCATATCATAATGGTTATACCCATCATCCTTATCAAAGTTATCAGCATGAAATACATTATGCTGGTATGCAAAGACCCACTACTCAAGCGATCCCATCTTATCCTGGGTATGCTTCGTCGAACCTGAATCAACAGTTGCCATTCATGGCGACTTTAGAGTTATCGGATCTAAATCGGCTAACAAACGATCCAATCACTTATGCCCCTTGGTGGCCGGTGATTCCTCATAAACTTCCGTCAGATATTCCTAAATTTAATCGAAATCTGGGTGAAGACTCGTCGAATCATGTGATGACCTTCAATCTGTGGTATTCGTCCAACACTCCCAATGATGATTCAATTAGGCTTCGCCTTTTTCAATGAATGTTAACTGGTCTAGCAGAAAAATGGTACATCGAATTGCCTAGAGCTTCACTCAATAACTTCAGCGCCCTTGCCACAACCTTTTAAACCCATTTCCAGTTACCAATAAGGTACGAAACAGGAACAGAGCTTCTTACCAATTTCAAGAAAACGACAGCCACTCACATATCTGATCATATTCATGAGTGGCGACATTGTCGTAGAATGGTAAAAACGTATGTTCCTGATCAGCTGCTAGCTGAATGGTTTATTAAGTCATTGTTACCTTCTATTACAGAAGATGTGGCAAAGGGAGGGGTCATCACTGAAGAGCAAGTCATTGCTCGTGTGCAATATCTAGACTTGATCTATACTCAGTCAGGCACGCTCTACGACAAAATTCCTGATGCTCCTAGACCATATTTTTCCATTCCTCCTCCTCCTAAATCAAACAAAGACTCTCATGTCGACGATGGCATGATAGGTACGACAAGCATAAAAACTGCAAAGGCTACATCTAAGAAAGCCTGTACGGTTTCTAGTCAAAATGAAAATGAAGAACCTCTCGCCTCAGAGATCAATGTCGTGTCGACTGACAAGGGTAAAAATCCAAAGCAACCAAGGGGCAAGAAGAAAAGGAAAAATAATAAGAAGAAAGAGGAAAATTCACCTCCTGAAAAATCTTTTGAAAACCCTACTAGGAAAAAGAAACCTTGTTATCCATGTTACATATGTGACGATGACCATTTCACGAAAGATTTTCCACATAAAGCTAAGATTATGAAATTTTTAAAAACTTCAAATCCCCCAGCGGAGTCGCCATTTTGTTATCGAGAATTCTAGTGTCTATGCAAAGCTACTAGTCCCACTAAGACGGGTAGCTATCTTAGAAACAAACAAACTAAAGCCACTTTTGTTTTCCTTTATGAGAAGTAGATAGGATAAGAGCGAAGAATACCAACCTCAATCTTTCACTTAGTTCCTTGCTTGTTCCTTCTCCCCTCTGACAGATCTTTGCCGCTCCTCCCTTGATTACCCCGCTTCAAAGAGTACCTGTAAAGTCAAAGCAGCATAATACCTTCAAAGTACAGAGATCTACAATCATAAACAATATAGGACCAGATATATATTGACCACACAAATGCATATATCATCAAACAAACAAGAAATGTGGAGGAAAACTTGAATAGCTTTTATTGATATAAAGATTAGAAGAGAGGATTCACACCCATTGACTGACCCAGCATCATCCTCCCAGCATGAAAGCCCTTCTTCAACCTCATGAAAATCTTAGATCACCCAACACTATGATGTTCCACCAAGAAACCAACAACACTTCCTTACAAGATACAAAATTCCAACCTCTGGATCTCTGGGATGAGGGATCCATATATAGATGCTTGCAAGGGGGTGAATCAGCTTCTGGAATTTTTATTAGTTTCCTCTCTCTGATAGTTCTTGGTTCCACTTGGAGATTCATGATCTCTTACTCATCCCTGGGCGAATTCAGAAATGCAAGTGTCACAGGAGAAGTTTCTGGAAGATTCCATGATTATCCACCTTGCGAACTGTCTCTACCATTTGTCTACTCTCACCCATTGCACCCTACAGAAGGGATTTTCAGTATGCATTGCACTTTTTCCATGTGGCAGGTGAGATGCATCACACCCTTAGCACTGAGCAGTCTGTATGGTCCAGTTTTGACCAATTTTGAGCAGCGTTCCATGGAGAACTTTTGGGAGATGATGTAATTAGCTGACCTTGTTCCTTTAGGGTGTGAAACAACACTTTTAGGGATTTAGAATCCCTTGGTTTATGGACATATATGATTGGGGTTGCAGTGCCCAAATATGTCTATAACATGGTTCTAATAGTTAGTTTTAATTATTTATCTTTTTGTCATTTATATCATTAACATTCCATGTTTCCCATGCAAGGTAACATCTTTGGTTGCTTTAGATGATTAGCCTATAGGATTAGGATGTTCGCAATGAGTTTTGAACATTTTTCCAATATGTCTTGCTGATTTTGGATTGTCATTGCAGGTTATCGCTTTAATTGTTATCTAGTTTGACATTTGATTGACAACAAAATTCCATGTTTTTATAAATTATTTGTATGTTGATTTTGAAAAGTATCTAAGAAATTTGTTTTCAATAGCCACACTTCAAACAATGGATTTCACACTATTAGGTTTAAGGTTTGGGTTGTGTATTTGGTTAAAATTTCCTAAGATTTATATCATATCTCAAGTGTGAGGTTTGGGTTATTTATTTAGTCAAAATTTCCCAAGATTTATATCATATCTCAGCCTTTTGAAATTCATGCATTCATGCCATTCGAATGTAACACATCACAACAAGGATGAGCCCTATTAAGCTCACCAATTCTGTTGCTATGCGTCATGAATCATAACTCAAATGGACTCTGAATTTGGTTCTTTTCCTTGACTAAACAGTGTTAAGCAAAATCCTCTCATTCAAACTCAACCCCAAGTCATACTGAAAATTTTGACATGTGAATAACATTGGCTTGGCAGCAAGTTTGACAACCAAGTCCTTGCAAGTCAGACAAGATTGTCCATTTAAAAAAAAATTGATCATATCCTTAAATTGTTAGCCCTTGGACTAATTCATTAAGGAAAAGATCATTCTATGATATTGATAATTGGTCTATCAAAACATGGATGAGGTGAAATATGAGTTAAGGAGTAGAGAAATAAATTTTCCTTGACATTGCCTAGAATATTTTGAACTTTTGGGGGCACAACACGTGACACTACCATCACAACACCAACATTTTTTGGTAAAGTTCCACTGCAAGAGGCATCCACTAATTCATGTTCCTCAACCCGTGACCATAATGAATGTAACAGCCCAAAATAAACATGTAATTAATCAAGTAATTTATATTCAACATACAATTATGAATTAATTAATATCAAGTTCAAAACTATGAGTAGAACACTTACCTGTACTTGTGATTTCTGTTGAAGTCTACTAACTGCAACAAGGTTTTGGGGATGACTCTCCACCCAACCGTAGGCTCAATTGCGCAAGGACTTGCTACAACTGGCCACCCCCGAGCCCTCAATCAACGTACTACTACCAGTGACTCCTCCGTCTTAGAACACTATTCTCCCAAGAGAATGAATGATAGAATCTTGTAATCATGGAATGCCTCCCATCTTCCTCACCATCGAATAAATAGAACAAACATTGGAAGGGGAACCACATGCACACACTCCATGTGTCTACATGCAACTTTATTGTTTTCTTGTTTTATTTCTTTTTGATAGCTTTACTGATTTTTTTACTGTTTTCTTGTTTTATTTCTATTTATTTTTATTTAGAGTTTTAGTATGGTTATTTATTATTTATTACTACTTTTACTTTTTATTATTATTTTTATTTTAATTCATTGTTTATTATTATTTTCTTGTATTTTTAATATTTATTATTATTTATTATCATTATATATTATTATTATTATTATTATTATTTATTATTAAGGATTTATTATCTATTATTTTAATTATTTATTATTTATTTATTATTTTTGTTATTTATTACTTCATTTTGCTGACACCCTCTGCTGAAATAGTATAACCAGCAGGCTTCAAAAGTTTCACAACATCCGGGAAATCCCAAGGAATCTTTGTCCTTTTTCCCACTTTCGGCACCAGGCATAAGCCTGACCCAGTTTGTATCCCAGTCTAAGGCTAGCCCCAAGGCTCGCACCTAACTCAGACCTCATCTACCCCAAGGCAGGCATCCGGTACGGTACTCAATGACTTCGGGCATCTCGCAAGGATGGCCCATTCCCTCCACAAGTACTAAGCCGCACAGCGCCGGGCATCAAAGTCCTTACACCCCCACCAGACTTTGGCATCCCAATCCACTAATAGGCACCTAGACTAGAACATCAGGCACTTGGCCTCCTCAAGATGGTCCCATAGCCCTACAAGAGCTATCCATCAAGAGCTACACAAGACAAAGAAACCACTGGCATATGTAGTGTTGATTGAGTTTGTCCCCAGCCCATATGGTGTTACTTATTCTCCCTCGTGTGTATGGGCTCGCACGAGATCATCAAATAAACCGGCCCTCATGGCCCATTTGTGGAGTCCTAACAATCATCACACCTCAACATGCAACAAATCCATTAGCTATACCATCATAGTATCATAGAAAATAATCCACATGCCAAGTCTTGCATGTCATCATGAGAACATTCATTATTGTTAATCACAAAATAACGAACTGCATGCTCACACATGTCATATATTTGTATGCAACTATCACATGCTTCACCTCATGAAATACCATCATAAGTTATAACATCAACATGTTTGCATCAAAGATATATCATGACTTCACATAATAAATGAACCACATGTCAATAAACCTCATATTATAGCATCATAATTCCTATGCCACATTATGCATATCATATCCATCATGAGTATTCAACATTAAATACCTATCATCATGTAGTAAATGAATATGTCAATATAACTCAACATAACATCATAATGCCTATGCATATCATAATCATCATAAGTATACATCATCACTATTGTAACAACTATATAAATATGAACCACATGGGCATGATCAACCTCATACCATCATATCATGAAACATCGTCAATATGAGAAACATTTCAATACTTATCAAATATAGAATAATACTCTATAAGCATTCTTATCATGATTCATCAGAAAAATCAATTTCATTTACTTGTACGAACATTGAATACCAAATATGAACTAATATTATTCAACATCCATCTAGGATCTATGTTATCTCCTCAGTGTTATTAGTGTCATGTTTCCATAAGATACCAATTACTTTTAGATAATCTTTTCATGTTATTCATATTAGGAGTTGACTATTTACACCGTAGGTATACTCATCTAAGTACATCGCTAAATTTTAAATGAGCCTCACCATCTTGATTCTTGATCTCTCGTCACTTATTCTTCCTTCCCCAATGAAATTTTAGTGAAATTCATTGCTAAGATATTACCGTTTGTATAATCATTTAAATCATCAAGATCGAGTTAAAATTCCATTATCACTATACATATTTTTCTTATCCAAATGACACACATACAAGAGTTCATCCTTATTTAAGTCTTATGTTATGCTTAATCTACTTGCACGAGGGCTTGTTGCCCCCTGGTAACAACCCTGAAATTACACCACTATTTTCTCACACCTTCACCAAACAGCTATTGTCTCTTTAATTTACATATTAACTAAACTGGGTTTGCATGTATGCCACTTCATATTTAATGGTCTCTTTTACATTTTCATTCCAAGCTTTTAATTTTACATTATCAAGCACATAAGATGCATATTGATTTCTTCATGGACTCATCAATACTACCATAATTTTATTATCATCTTTGTGAAAATCAATGTGTTGCAAGGAGCATATAAAGAGGTGTCATCCTCCCATTTTAGACTAATTATAAGTTGTTTTTTTTTTCTTCCTTACATATGATATTTCTTAATGCTACGAATTACTTGTTATATCTTCTTTACCTAACCACAAAATTTCCTTAAGGCTATAGTTCATGAAATATAAAAAGATATCAAAAGAATTGATTCCACTTTTGATTAATGCATGGAAAAGGAGATGCAACCATAACTCTAAACATACACAAAATTGGACAAGAAAAATAATCTTCAGTAAGTGAAGATTCACATTAATTTCAAGGCCACCTAGTAGCCAACATAATTCTATGTTAAAACATGACTACAAGAAAAAAGGGGAAAAACATTCTAATAGAAATAAAATTAAAACATAGTCAATATTTCAAAATAATTATACCATGAATATTTTCTTACTTTTTTTTTAAATCACAATTAATCACCAAAATAAAAGAGGAAAAGAGTGGACATGTTATTACCCATTACTATTTCATGTTCCATAATTTTCCATTTTCATATCTAAATTCCTTTTTAATATATTGAAATGTTGCTTATATAAATTCATTAATAACTTCTATTACTTTAATAGATTATACAATTTACATACAAATACTAAACATACAACTATAACAGTTCACCAATTTCATTTGTCCTAATCCATAATCATCTTTCATGTTTAAATTGATTTTAACAATATCCATGTAAAGTCTATCTCCATATAAAGTTTATTTTGACTTCTATAATATTGATTATTTGTATATTCAATATTTTAACTTCAACACTGAAATATGTGGAATTTAAGAAAATACAATAATAACCCATATCACTTTCATTGTAAATGATTATAAAAAATAAATGGATATTTTCAAAATGATATTTTAAATTTAGTTATACTTCAAAATTTCTAATAAAAACCTTTATACTATACATATAAACGTATAAGGATAATTCTTAATGTTTCTTCATTTTCATTTCAGAATGCTAAATGCAAATTTCATTTTCCAATTTATTTATTTCTCTTAAATTGTATTAAGTTTCATAATCGTTAGCTATTATAATTGAGATGAGATTATAGAATTTCAAAATCAAATTGAAGGGACTTCTCTTGAGAGCTGTTTTTTTTTTAATTTGCAATAAAAGTCATATACAGAGATTTCTACACTACTATTGAACATATTAACCATATCAAGTATTTAAAGTGTTTTTAAGATGACTCTGCTAGACAAATGGAGAACAAAAGCATCCATTGCAAGATAAATTATACTCATCTTTGGTTTCTATAGCAAACTATTGATTAAACTTTTCTCTATGACTTCTAGGCAGATTACTTGTAATTTCGTGTTTCCAATAGAAGTTTAGTTGTTGATTGCTAGGTCAAGTTCTATCCTTACCTAAAATTATTTTGATTAGTTTGCATTAGTATTTCGTCCACTCGCTTGTGGATCTAATACCCTTTTCTTCAGTTTAAGACACAAGTTTAATTGGAACGTCGGAGAATAATAAGAATTAGCTCTCCTGACAGAGAGAGATGGTAGACTGCTTTGTGGCCTGCTACTCACTGTTTGTGATCAAAATCCAGAGAAGGCAAGCTCAGACAATATGCCACTTTTGGATTTCACCTTAAATGTCTGATCAACATTGATAACAAATTGAAATAATCTAAAATATGTATATCTAGAGTCATTGATAATGTCTCTGAGGCCTCAATTTATTTATTTTTATTTATTTATTTATTTTTATTTTTTTCGATACGTTGTTTGTACCTCAAACAGCGGTTCTGATTTTTAAACAATAAAAATACTCCTCGAGGATAGAGACACACAATTTTCAAACCATAAAGAACAGGAACCTTACAAGGCATAAAAGCCCCTCTGAAATTGATTGGGCTTCAAGGGTTTACGGAGATTGTCCACTGTAATTTACAATTCAATGAATTTCAGAAGAGAGGAAGTAGAGAAATACATACCTTGTGCCCCGAGCATCTCTAGCTTCCCATGATTCTCAACCTCTAAATGTCCCCATAAGCTTAATATTTTTCTTGACATATTTTATTTTGAAATAAGGTCTATATTATTTGAGTTATCTAGAGTATTGGTGCTCGTAATAATATGCCAATATGATCACAAATATTAAAGAAAAAGAAAAAGAAAATGACGGAGGTGGCTCTGCAAAAAATCGGACAGAACCATTCATGGCCCATCGTGTGAAGGTTGTGCTGTAATAAATACCTACGGTCTCGGAGCAATCAGTAAGAAGGAAGACCATCTCAACCCAATGAAGAGATGAAAAAATTTAAAACTTAAATTTTATAGTAGAGCACTCCCTTTGCATGCGAGAGGTATAGGGTTCAATACCCCGCATCTCCATAAGCATAGCATACCTGATGACTGACCTGATATGGCAGAATCTTTTCACTTTGGAAAATCATTTTGTTTCTTGTAAGCCATGATGCATACACTATAGAACAGGGTAATGCCTAAAGCTCTGGGACTGATTTGCCTTGTACTACCCTTTAAAACAATCAGAAATATAGTCTCCTGCCCATTTTTCGTTTCTGTTTCTCAGTTTCAATTCCTTCAAAAAAACTCTATTGAGAGTGGACAATGCACAAAAGTCCATTGAATGATATAAAGGATTCAGGATATTCATTTCCATATCTATTTCATCTGTAATCCTAGTTTGTTACCCTCTCCCCAGTCTATTAAAGCTAATACCAATTTTTTTTCTAAGAGGTGCATGTTTTTAAGTGGGGCATAGAAGCTTCAATTAGGGCACAGTAGCACTTATAGACAGTTAGAGATAAAGGTGCATGCATGTGGCTAGTTTAAATCTAGAAAACTAATCCAGCAATGGGCTTTTTCTAACTTAAGAACAACACTTAACGCAAGAGAATAAAGCGGCTAAACTAGAATAGAAAAAAAAAACACTTCTAAGTAAGGAAACACCAGGCAGAGAAACCGCGCAGCATTCCATTTGTATACCCATACACTGAGCTACCAAGTTTCTTGCTCACACGTTGTCTACAAAATAACAAAATCCATGACCTTTGCACCCAGTTCATGCTAAAATCTCTGGGAACAACTCTGGAGATCAAATCTGTGACCATGGCACATTCAAATTACAAAATGATGGAAAACTAGTGCTAAAGATGACTCCATCTACAAGCAACAAACAGTCTCTGATGCTTACATAAAACCAGGAGAAGGAGAGTTGTGGCAATGCAGCAAGAAAGAGAAAATATTCTTTACACCCAGAACCACATCCACATCCTGGGCGCTCTGGGGCCAAAAGAAGGCCTACGCCCTTACGTACCCCTAGAACGCAACGATGGGAAGCTACCACGAAGGTTTTGAGTTTCGAGTGAAGGCCTCTTAAGGATATAACAACACCGACTTCCGATTCTGATTTCGGGCTGAAAAATGGCACAGGAAGGGGTAATTCAGTCGAGAGGACGCAGGGATCAAATCCTAATAAGCGAAGGCTAAATGGCATAGGTTCCATTTCCAAAGGATTCATAAATCAGGACATGCCTGCGATTAGGGGTGGCTCATCCTTGGAAGCTCCTAAAGGTTGCTTTGGGTTTCTGCAATCTACAAAGTCCGTTTCCTCAAAGGTGCATAAGTGTAGCCCTACACCCATTGTTAGGCCCACAACTAGTAGGATTAGAGGAGACAACATTTGAACCTCTGATCTGAATCCCAAAGAGAGATTTGGGGAGAAGAACAGTGTTTTGCCTAGGAGTAACAATGATGGGTGCAAGAGATCACAATTTTATGATATAAACAGCTTTACAGTATTTAAGAAAACTATAGACTATAAAACACCAAAAAGATCCTGAAGAGGCAAAACATATCAGCAATAATAAAGTACTAGCCTCCACATGAATTAATGATATATTTTGTATAAATAGGCCTTACATAATATCATTTTAAATAACAGTGTATATTCATATACAAAAAACAGGACTATGGTTGAGTCAGTTGTAGCTTTCTTATTAAAATGTATATAGGCCCTAAGAGTTGAACCTGCTCTAATTCCATATATAATAGCCCAAAATAAACATGTAATTAATCAAGTAATTTATATTCAACATGCAATTATCAATTAATTAATATCAAGTTCAAAACTATGACTAGAACACTTACCTGTAGCTGTGATTTCGGTTGAAGTCTGCTAACTGCAACAAGGTTTTGGGGACAACTCAGCACCCAACAGTAGGCTCAATTGTGCAAGGACTTGATATAGCTGGCCACCCCTGAGCCCTCAATCAACGTACTACTTCCAGTGACTCCTCTGTCTCAGAACACTATTCTCCCAAGAGAATGAATGATAGAATCTTGGAATCATGGAATGCCTCCCATCTTCCTCACCATCTAATAAATAGAACAAACATTGGAAAGGGAACCACATGCACACACTCCATGTGTCTACATGCAACTTTATTGTTTTCTTGTTTTATTTCTTTTTGACAGCTTTACTGATTTTTTTACTGTATTCTTGTTTTATTTCTATTTATTTTTATTTAGAGTTTTAGTATGGCTATTTATTATGTATTACTATTTTTTATTATTATTATTTTGTTTATTCATTGTTTATTATTTATTTTCTTGTATTTTTTTAATATTATTTATTATTTTTATTTATTATTTCATTTTTATTATTATTTTAATTATTATTATTTATATTATTATTTAGGGAGGGGCATTACAAAGATGATTCTTCTTGAACATTTTTCCTAGATGATGATAATGATATATAGTCCTTATCATCATAAAGTATGGATTTTCTTTCTTCACCCGTGCTCCACCTTCCCCCTCCCAATTGTATATAAGCATCATTTTCTCTTGCATGATTCCCTCCGATTGCAAAGTTATACCCATACCTGAAATCCTCATCTTGATCTTGGTTCTTATGCTTCTCTTCTTCTTCTAAGCTAAGCAATCGGAAAAAAATTACCTCCCTACTACCACAAATAAATAATCCATTTTTCCTACACTATCTTTCAAGCTCCAGAAGAGGAATACGAAACAATTCTTGAGTTGTTTCTCCCTCTCCAATCACCATAGAAACATCTTGATTGGACCAGATCCATCTTTTATGTTTGTAGGATTGGATTCGGAACTATCAAGGAGGGACACCTATTGAATGAAAGGGAGGGACACCTAAATTTCCAAACTGAAGAAAGGTAGCTCTCCATCCATTCACATAAGCATATGAAAGGAGAAACCAATTTGACCAAACCTGGAGAACTTTCATCACTCTCTCCTACAAGGATGCCATAATATAAATGTAAAAAAATTCACAAAAAGATCCACACAATGATTACACTAATTATGATATATTTTTTTATGAGTAAAAATTACCAACCACCTTGCTAATTGATGACTAATAACGATCTTGATCTTAATACATGATCTATTTTCATCATTACTATCCTCACCATGTTCTATTATTTAGAGTGAGATTTCGTGACTTGGCAGGCGTGTTTTTCCACATTTATGTTTTTATATCCCACACAATTGGAATCCTGCTACATTTGGCCTCCTCTACTTCCCTAGGCTACATGTGTTAAAGGGTACAAAACACTAATAATATGTTCTTTTGCCATAAGTTGTTCTCATTTTTTGGATGAATTAAATGGACATTTTATCCATGCCAATTATGTGGCAAGAAATAATGTTCCATTATTATTTTTAATCGTCTCTTATTTATGAGTTAGCATGCTTCTATTGTACTAGTTCATTATGACTATGTCATGTAAATATCAAGTTGAGAGGGTTTTACGTTTGATTTCCACTGTAGTCAACAACTGAATAATAAGTTTTCCATTAGGTTGAATGGTGGGACAACACACTTTGATTTCAACTAGTGCTCTCTTTTTCATATACTATCACAAGTGCACAAATACAAACTCACTTTTCTTTATACTTGGGTAAGAAAATGATGACAACTTTGTATTTTGTAGTGACAAGGATAACTATGTATTGGAGCTAGACCTTCAGCCCTTCAATTCATCATTTCTTTAACCAACACGACCATCTCCTATTGGTAACGGATTTCAATTTTTGAACCAACATTTGTCTTCAATACTATTTCATGATAAAGAAAGAACACAACCATTGTTGGATTTCCTTCGAGCACACAAATACCAGAGACATGTCATTTTTATTTCCTTAGTTAATATATTACATCATTGTGTTTGATAGTTAATTCATCATTATTCTATGCCAATAAATCTCCATCAAATAGCAGAGAAGGATGACCTAGCTATTTTAGAGATATATAATATGAATTAATTAAAAATTCACAGGGTTATTTTGATTCTCATCTTTCTATTTCAATTCTTTATAGAAAACTATATATTCAAATACCAACTCAACTCAAACCCAACTAAAATAGAGAATCCTAGTTATGAAGATGTTTCTCTCTCCATACCTTATAATGACATTTTTTTTTTAATTATACTTGAAGTTCACTAATAATTACTTGGATTTATATATTTCTTTTAGCACCAAATTGAAATCATGGTAAAAATATGAATATTCCATTAAATATGACCTAAAGATGATTCAAAGAATATCACCTTTAGTCTGAGCACGTGGAAAAGTAATTTATGAGGTGTGAAGTTTTATTAGAGGAATTGTTTGTTTATTTGTTTTGGTTAGAAAATGGTTTTCTCTTGCTTTTATGTGACTTTCAATTTATCATATCTAGAATGTTGAAAAATGGGAAAGAATAATGTGTGACATTTATCTTGCAGAAATTGATGTTGAATGAAAGGATAAAGAGTTTAACCAAGCTACAATCCACTTTGGTAAAGGTAGAGGGACATCTTAAAAAGTTACCTAAGAATACACCACATACATAGTTTGAAAATAAGTAATATATGGCTTTTTTGTTTGCAGATATGTTCTTTTTTCTATCCAAGATATCACAACAAGACAAATATTGATATTGTAGAAATTATTAGAGGACTTCACTGAGGTCAATTTTTCTGATGTTCTACTTGATTGATACATTCTCATTACAGGAAGGCTTTAAATACGAATTTATATGTTACCAAAACAAATTATATTCAAAGTTTATACGTATAAAAGATAATAAAAAAAAATGTCAATTTCTTCATTTGATTGTTACTTGACTCTGGTGTGGGCAGGTTACATGAAATGTGATTGGAAGAAGGATGGGAAGACAATATAGAGATCATGTCTTGGATATGTTTCATTTGTTGTTGGATATCCTTCAAGCACTTCAGCCATCGACTTTGGAAATGTTTCTAGTAAGTATTCCTATGGTTTTTAATGTTGTGATTCTTTCACCTCATGGTTATTTTGGGCAAGCAAAAGTTTTAGGAATGCGTGATAAGATATCAATGAATAGGTAAACAATTTTTTTATAATTGCAATGTCCATTCCATGATATCCTCTCTTTATTGTGTGATTGTATTTTGAACATTTATTTCGATTTTTTTTTGTATTTTAACTATGAAATTGGAAGTAGTTGGTATTATGTTTGTTTAAACAACAACCAAAGCTTGAAGATGAAATTAATATTACACAATATTGATTGAAATCCTTTTAACTATTTTGTATTGAAATATTTTCATGATTATTAGAAAAGTTTACTTTCATGTTGTTATTTGAGAACGTTGTTTATATACTTAACCAAGTTCATGGATTAGACAACAAATTTTTGTTGTGAATAAAATGACAAGGATTAGACATCACACCTCAGATTATTTGTTTTAACAAGTTATTTACAGCTTGAGATTTTTAGAATGTAACTTAGTTGGCATGATTATGACTAAGCTTTCCCTGAAGGTTGAATACTAAGTTACTAAGGTGTTTTTTTCTATGATGACTTTAATTTGTTTATACAAGTCATATGGCCACATAGTGGCCACTATCGTTCAACTGAAGAAAACTTGTTCGAGTTTCTTTCTCTTGTGGGGAAGAATGGATTTAACATTGTTGATGTTGAGGTATATGTAATATAAATCCTTTATAGTCTGCTTTCATTTATACTCTAGTGTTCATTGTCTTTCATGTCTTACACTCTGCATTCTAGGTTCTTTTGTTTTTAGAAAATGAACTTAGTATTGATGGTAAGCAACATGATTTGAAGAAAGAGGAGAACACTAACATTGGAGTGGCATATGCAAAAAGAGAGAGAAGAGAACCGGTCTAGTGGTACCCAAGCTAATATCCCGCATAAGACACACACATAGACATTGATGTTCAAGTCTTCATAGTTGGTGAATTCACCTGCAATGACTTGGCATCACAATGATAATATTTTATAGTGATGAAACAACATTTCATGTGTAAATTGTAGTCCAACCAATGTTAAGTTGGAAACTTAGATTGTAATACTCGACATTTCATATAATATGATTTCTGTGGTTGAAATTATTTATAGTTGCACTTGATATTGTTTAGTATTTTAGCTAACATATGTAATTTTGAATTATCATATTAGATGAACCAATTCACATTGTATGATGTTTTTTTTAATTTAGTCACAAAATCATACTAATTAATCTATGTTGATTAATAATGAACACATAAAATCAATCTAAAACTACTAAATTAGTAGTTTATATTGATTAATGATGAACACAAATAAAATGAATATACAACTAAATTAGTCATTTATAATGATTATTAATGAAAATAAATGAAATGAATATAAACTATTAAATTAGCCGTTTATATAATGAATATGAAACTACCAAAAAAATATAAATGACTACTGCAAATGATTAATTTTTCATTACAAATGACAACTAAATTTTGCATATATACGACTATTAGTAGCTAATCTAGAGTATCTTATAACACGACAAAAATTTAGTCATATTTCTTTGGTCATTAATTGGTTTCAAACGACAACTAAAATTTGCATATATATGACTATTAGTAGCTAATTTATTGTATCTTATAACACTACCAGCATTTTGGTGATATTTCTTTGGTCATTAATTGGTTTTCTTAGATGATCATATAGTAATATATTTTGTTGTATATTTGGTCATTAATTGTGGAAATTAATGACTAAATCAATAACTAAATTAATGACCAAATTTATGACTAAATATACTGTTGGATGATAAAATTGAGACAATCAATTAATGACTAAGCTAAAAATGACTAAAAAATAGTCATTTATATGCAAATTTTAGTTGTTGTTTTAGTAACTAATTAGCCATTTTGTACTAGTGACTAAGTAATTTCTTTGGTTGATAAAACACTCAATCTAGAAGCAAAGAGGAAGCCACAAACATATGTATAAATTATCATTTCAAATAAATTTTTGATTAAGTTATGATTTAATATGTTTTGATTTTTTTTATGAATAATCTCATTTGTTCATGTGTTTTTTTATGTAGGTAGACCATTGAATTGTCCAACATGAATCTATGATGTTGAATTTCAAGCAAGAAGCATCAACATGATAATATTTTTTTTTCTCAGTAAACGTTCTAACTATTGTGTTATATGTACATAAAGGAAATTACAGACATATGTAGCATGACTATGACACCGATTTCCATGGCCATCCTCGGCGCCATGGATACACCGACTTAACAGAAGGCTCCCACGCAGGGGTAGCGACTAATACAGTTCTTGAAGCCTCTGGAAGACTGAACGAGGCTCAAAACGTTTTCAAAAAGGACCAAAACAGGACTCACACTAACCATTTGCTTGCAAATCATCTAGCCCACGCAGGGGCGTCCTTCCCCAACCTATTGGGACTGAGTTAACCCGACTACCCGCTACATAGCTAGACCAAAAAGAGCTAAGAATTTTAAAAAGCAACAGGGAAATAAACTGAATTCGGACCCAAACCAGGTAACCAGCGTTTGACATCGTTCTGGACTGAGGCAGGGTGAGGTCGAGCGCAGGGTGGCTACACGTCCGCTAGAGGCTTCTCTTCTTCAATCGTGCACCAGCCATGACCTTCAGGGATACCCTCCCACATGGCTGCCCACCTGGCGCGCTCCTCGTCTGTGACTGTCGTTGTTCTGGAGGTGGAAGGGTCTGCCATGGAGGCTTTCCCCGAGGTGCCTTCCCCACTTGGGGGAGGCGGCAAGGGGTGGCCTTGTTCCGGGCCAGCATTGGGTGTGTCCTCTCCTCCTGGTGGCGCTTCCTCCCCTGCACCCTCCGGGACCTGGGTGAAGAGAACCGAGACATGTGCACAGATACTGTGTGGATCACGTGAATTGCCAAGGGTAAAAACCACCGAACCAAATGCCGGGAGGGCAGGTCCCTCCTCGCTAACCCCTCCAACCTCCGTGATTTGTCCTGCGTGGAGAGGTGCCACCCCTGCCCGATGGTAGCAGTAACAGCAGCAGCAGTGGTGGTGCTCCCGCTCTGCACCACCACGTCCACGACCCCTATTCGAGCCTCGTCCCGAGCCTCTTCTGCTGGGCTGCCTGTGACGCAATCGAGCCATGGCCAAATTCTTCTCTGTTGTGCTGTCTTGGGGCGGGTCGTGCAGCTTCCTTGGAGCCTGAATTCGGCGTTGGCTCTGTCCAAGCACCTCCACCACCTTCGATGCCTCCTCCAACGGTTTGATGTCTCCTGTTGCTGAATTGCAGAGCTCAGAGTTCGCCGCCCGAACCTCTGAGTTTGCCTTCCCTCCTTCCCAAGAGCATGCCCAATTGTGATGACTACGGGACCAGAGGGCAGCCAGCGATGGCGCACACCTCTTCCCACTGCGAATTTTCCCCGGAGAATTATGCCAACAGCTAGCTGCAAGAACCAGAAGCCATGGCCTGATGCCATCGTCGGCTTCATATTTATCAGCGCGCCATTGAAACGAGCGCCACCCTCGTCCCTCCATCCCGTCACCCTGCGCGGCATTAATGCCCTGAACTCGCAGCAGCCGAAGTTAGTCGATGGCGGCTCCATTAACTTGCATTTATGTTGCATGGGCCGTCACATGGGGGCCATGTGGCTCAGCCCATGTAAACCCAGTGTCACCCGCATCCGGGGGTTCAATGTCATTTTGAAGGATTTCCTTGCATTCCCGAGTCTTTTGAGCGTTGGGGATGATGCTTAGGTTTCCAACTTGGAGAGGATGCCTGCTTTCAACCCCAATGTTGGCTAGTAGATCAGCCACCTTATTCCCCTCTCTTCTGATGTGATGGAAGGTGAGGGCTCTGTGGTTGTGCAATTCTTGAGCAATGCTGTGTAATCGGGCTTCAAGCCGCCAACTATCTGCTACTTTCCTAGTTTGAGAGCCATTTTGAATGCGGGTAGCCATTCGAATGATGATCTGGGAGTCTCCTTCTACTATGAGTGGTTGGAGATTTTGACTTCTTGCTACCAGGAGTCCTTGCCAGAGACCTTCTAGCTCCGCTGAGTTGTTGGTGTCCCATCCAATGTTGCCAAAGTAGACCTGTATGTCATTGCCTTTGTGGTTGCGAATGATGCCACCAAAGCCTGCTTTCCCTGGGTTTCCTTTAGAAGCTCCATCAAAATTGAGCTTGTAGGAGTTGGTGGGTGGGGCTGTCCATTTTCTGTCCTCCTTGTCATTGCTTCTTGATTTGTGCTGGGTGGTGGTTCCTTGGGGAAGTTCTAACTTCCAGTTGTCCAGGATGTTTTTCTCATTATCCTTTTTAGGGAGGTCTTCTTCAGTCCAATGTTTCAGAAGCATGGTTTCTCTGAGGTTGCTATGCACTCTGTTCCAAACTTCTTCTGTGGGCATCTTTTGGTTTTTGAAGATCCGTCTGTTCCTTTCTTTCCATAGGTTCCATACTATTATACCAGGGATATGGTTCCATAGATGGTTGAGGATCTCACAGTCATAGGGGCTTTTTGGCCAGTGTCGGATGGTGTCAATGATGTCCTCATGATCTTTGCACCGTCTTTGACATATGAAACTTACTTGATTCCAAAGCTGGTTGGCGATTGGGCAAGTGTCCAGGAGGTGTTGTATGGTTTCTTCATTATTATTGCAATTGTGGCAAATTGAGGGCCCGTGGAAGTTGCGCCTTCTCAGCTTGTCCCAGGTGAGGATTTTTTTGTGTCCCACCAGCCAAAGGAAATGTGAAATTTTTGGCCAAGTTTTGAAACTCCATATTCGATCCCATAGAGGGTCCCGTCTGGTGTTGGATTCCTCTATAAGACTATATGCTTCAGACGTGGAGTAGGTGCCTTTAGGGAGATATCCCCATCTGAGAATATCTTCGCTGCTTATTGCTCTGATGCTTCTCTTTTTTAGCTCTTCTTCAAGTGCTATTGCTTCCTGTTCATTTGCATCTGTTGTTATTTGATTGCTGGGTAGCCATTGTCTGTATCCATTGACTGTTGCCTGCCCCCAGAATCTGTGTACAGTTGCATGCTGCTGTTCCTGGCTGTCCGGGATTATTCTTGGAGATAGAACATTTGATAGTTTCGGCTGCTGGTTCCAAGCGTCCATCCATAATCTGGCTCTCTGTCCATCCTGTATTTCCCAGAAGCTGTGTTTCTGTATGAGCTGATGGTGTTGTTTGGCTACGTTCCAGATGAGTGAGCCATTGAGGGTGGGCTTGAATCTTATGAGATCTGTTTGTGGAATGTTATTGGTGTATTTGGCAGTCCAGATGTTGGTCCATAACTTGTCTGGATGTATTAACCATTGCCACCAGATTTTGGCATTCATGACGGCGTTACTTTTCTCTGGATCTCTGAGTCCTATGTCTCCTTTGCTTTTGGGCTTGCACACTGTATCCCATTTCACTAGAGCCCATTTGCGATTGGTGGCAGAGCTTCCCCATAGAAATTCCCTCTGAATGTTTCTCAATCTCTTCAGGACCCATTTTGGAGCAGCAAGAATGGAAAAGAGATAGAGAGGCATGGCTTGAAGGATGGATTTGATTAGCACCACACGACTAGCAAAGTTGAGGGAGCGATAGGTCCAAAGGCTGAGCTTAGAATCCAACTTACCTAGGAGGACACACCAAGCAGGTTGCTTGATGGCTGAGGCAGTGAGGGGAGCGCCCAGGTAGGTGGAGGGGAGGGTGGCTGCTTGGAAGCCCAAGATGCGAGTTATGGCAGATTTGACTGAGGGGGGCGTGTGAAAGAAAAAGATTTGAGATTTAGAGCTGTTGACATGAGTGCCTGAGGCTTCTGAGAAGTCATTGAGCAGGGATTTCAAATGGGAGGCTTCTTGGGCTGAGGGGTAGCCATAGAGCATAGTGTCGTCAACGAATTTTTGATGGGAGGAGGCTGGGGAGTTGTGGATGGAAATACCTTTAAGCTGATTGGAATGCAGAGCCTTTTTGATATGCCTACCAAGACCTTCCGCCATGATAACAAAAAGGAAGGGGGAGAGGGGGTCCCATTGCCGAATACCTCTGGACGGTTTAAAGGGGCGGGAGGGAAGCCCATTGACAAGAAGGGAAAAGTGGGAGGAGGAAATGAGACTCATAATCCATCGAACCCAAGAATGACAGAATCCAAAGGCTATCAGCATATGCTGGATATAGGACCAACTGAGCTTGTCGAAGGCTTTGGAGAGATCAAGTTTGAGCAGCATCCCAGCTTGCCTGGAGAGTTTGAGAGAATGAATGATTTCATGCGTGAGAATGATGCCATCCATGATTTGGCGTCCTTCAACATATCCTGATTGCTCTGGAGAGATTATCATGGGCAGAAGGGGTTTTAATCTGTTGGCAATGACCTTGGAGATGACTTTGTAGAGGACATTACAGAGGGAAATGGGTCTAAATTTCTCAGGAGTTATGGAATTCTCTTCTTTGGGGATGAGGGCGATGAATGTAGAATTGAGGGAAGGGAGCATCCAGCGCATGGCTCTGGATTCCTCGACTACAAGCCAGACCTCCTCCCTGATCATATCCCAAAAAGTATGAAAGAATGTAGTAGTGAAACCATCGGGACCAGGAGCTTTACCTTCCTTGAGCTGTGCCATCGCTTCATCGACTTCCCGGACTTGAATCGGTTTCATGAGGATGTCATTATGCTGCTCGTTGATGAGTTTGGGGATGTTACTCGTAATTTTTCTGATTGCCCCGAGACGATCTACCAATGGCTCTTGGTGCACCTGCTTAAAGTGATTGAGAAGGACCTTTTCTATTTGCTCATGCTCCTCGACTTTTGTCCCTTCTTGGTTGAGAATAAAGGGGATTTGGTTGTGCATCCTCCTTTGCACAGTGGTTCTATGGAAAAATTTGGTGTTACGCTCCCCTTCCTTTAGCCATCGTATCCGAGATTTTTGCCTCCAGTAGATTTCCTCTTGCTTCCTTCTTTCTTCGAGCTGGCTGGTTATGTGTCGCTCTCTCTCCAGGGTGGTCTCTGTATGCCCTGCATTTATGATTTCCTGGTGAAGATCCTTTAGTTCCTGATTGAGCTCCCTTTGAGCGTCAAATATGTTGCCAAAGGTCTCTCGATTCCATTGTTTAGTGTGGCCTTTTATGAAGCGGAGCTTTTGCTGGAGTTGGAACATTTTCGTGCCTTCAGGAGGGAGAAAGGAGCTCCAGGTGTTTCTGATGAAGTCCTTGAATGCTGGATGCGTCAACCAGAATCCCTCGAATCTAAAGGGCCTTCTGGTTTTGTCCCCTGGTCTTTGCCAGTGGAGAGCTATTGGCCAGTGGTCCGAGCCTGAGTGAGCTAAGATTTCTGCAGTAAGGTCGCTTCCCAGGTGCACTGCATTGTCCGAAATTAGGAAGCGATCGAGTTTCGATGCTATCTCGTGCTTACCTCCTCTGCGATTGCTCCAGGTGAAGGTACCATTGCAGAATGGCAAGTCTATGAGGGAGGCCCTTTGAATGAAGTCTTTGAAGTGTTCCACCTCCGGCTCCAATCTTGATCTGCCTCCAACTTTCTCCTCTAGTTTGGTGATCATGTTGAAGTCCCCTGCTACAATCCAGAGTGGATGCTTCCTGTTTCTGCTAAGTGCGTCTATAGTGTCTAGGAGCGCTTTTTTGCTCCCAGCGCCCTGCGGAAAGTAGACGTTGGATAGATTTCCATGGATGTTGGTTCCCAAAATGTGGAAGACTGCCTGAATAAGATGGTGAGAGGCGTGAAAGTCCGTGAGCGATATGGATTGAGCATTCCAGGCTATGGCAAGTCCACCTGATGCTCCAGTTGCATCCACCACTACTGATTTGCATCCGGGCCATGCTTTTGAGAGAATGTTGCCTAGTCTGGCACTGTTGCACTTCGTTTCCTGGAGAAAACACATCTGGGGTTTTTCCATTTAGATCATGTTTTTTAACATTCTATATTTTCTTGGGCTGTTGAGCCCTCTAACGTTCCATGATACGAGCTTCATAGTTAACTGTTTTGGGTGGGGCTGTAGTACTTCGTCAGCTTCGCGTATCTACCTGAGTCTACCAGGATTTTCCCTATCTCTATTGTTCTTTGGAGATCAGTCTTCCTTCCTCTTTTCTTTGTATCCTTTGGTTTCAGATTGCTGCTCCATGTGCCACCTGGTTGGATACCCAGCTGGTGCTGGTGGAATGCTCTGGATATGACCACTTCCAGCTTGTCTATGTCAGAATCAGAGATCTTTTCATATGCTTTCTTCTGGCAGTGCAGTTCCAGTTCTATGATGTCCAGACCATTTAGATCTATGCTTTATGGTTCTTCCTCCATGATTTGCGCCTGATTGGTTTCTTCCTGTGGAGTTTCCTCATTCTGTAGGGCGATCAGTTTGCCATCTATCTCCATTTCCTTGATAGGATCTTCTGGGTTAGCCTGGTGTCTGCTTAGGATAGTAGTCGGAATGGAGGGAGATTTGGATGATGAAGGGTGACTGCTAGGGGGGGGAGAGGTGGAAGAGGAGGGACGGGTTGAAGAATCGTTAGGAGAAGGGGGCAGATCTTCTGAGAGATTTCTAAGGGACTCATAGCTGTTCTTGGAGGCTTGATTTAGGGGTTTGGATGGCTGGGGTTTTGGCCCATTTTGGGGTTTTTTGTGCATGCATTTTCTGTTCGTGACTTTGGTGAAGCCATCTTGCGAGGGGATATCAGGGGTTTCAGGAGCACTTGTTTTGACATTGAGGGGGCAGTCCCTGAAGACGTGCCCTATTACATGGCATCTCCTGCATCTAAAAGGCACATGCTCATAATCGAGGGGTTGGATCAACTCCTCATCTCGGTGGGTAAGAGTAACTGATTCAGGAAGAGCTTCATTTAGTTTAATAAACACGTAGATTCGAGCATAGGAAATGAACTTACGATTTCTTGTCTCCTCTGCCGCTCTAATATACCGACCCACGCCGTTGCCTATCTTCATCAGACATTTTTCTTCCCAGTATTCATCCGGTAGTGAGTAGAGTCTGATCCAGACCGGAGCCCATGTTAGATCCTCTTTGTCAGGGTTGAACTTGGGTTTCCAATCTCTGAGGTAGAGGCCTGCAGAGTTGAAGAAGTATGGTCCTTCTCCCAGGACTCTGTATTTGTCTTCCAGACAGTAGAATATGGCAGTAAAGAAGCCCTTCGCCCCTAGCTGGAGAGTGATATCTCCCTTTGGCTTCCATTTGGCTGTGATCCATCCTTTTAGGGCTCGTTCCGTTGGCCAGAACCCTATGAACTTACCAATGATTGCATGGTCTTGCATGAACTCTATTCTGCTATCTATTACATCCCCTGGAAGTTCTATTCTTGGCCTTTCCTTGGCTACTGGGCGGCAAGTGGAGGAGGTTACCTTTGGGCTGTCCTCCTTTGGATCGCGTACCTCAGGCTGTTCATTGTTGATGTCGTGTTGTTGCTTCGCAGAGGCTATCAGATTAGGATCTAACGAACCGAAAATGACTCCATTATTTGTCTTACTTTGTGAGGGGGAGGCCTGTGACGCCCCCCCCGGGGGCGGACCCATGGCGAGTGACTGATCCCTGGCAGCACTGGAACTACGCAGAGGAGTCGGCGCAGCAAACGGTCCCTTCCCGCAGAACTGTCAGCGCCGTAGAGGGGGATGCCCTTAGAACCCTAGCCAGGTCGCTACAGTCGCCAGTCCTTCCCTAGAAGCCCACTATTCATCAACATGATAATATTAGAATGCATAGCAACTAAATAATGGATCTGAACACTTCAAGAACTAGGCTATTGTGGTGACATTGGAACCCTGTGATATGCATTGATCACCATGAGTTATTTTATGAAAAATGCATTATGTTATTAAAGCAAGACATAGGCATGTCTTGGCTATGAAGAGACTTCTTGTGTGAGGAATCCTTTCCAAGCGATGGATCAGCCCAAGGTCTAAGGAAGAAGAGAAGGGGATTCCTGAACTTTGGAGGTGAGGGATTGAATAGAAGAGGAAACAAATCACCTGAGGGATTGGTGAAGTGAAGAAGAAGATGTTGAAACTTAACAAGTGAACTAGTTTCAAAAACTCATGTGTGTACTTAGTGGGATCAAGTGTACATTAGGTTTTCTGAAGGAAATAATGAGCTAAATTTATTCCATGGAGGGGAAATGAGAAAAGTGAATGACATGGCTAGACATAACAATTCAAGAGATGGGAAATTTTGTTGAGGTAAAGAGTTAAAAATATAGATCTCTAATTTTGTTAATGTCCCTTTTTTTTAGAACACTGAGGATAATGTTCCTCTAAGGGGGTGGGGTTTGTAACATCCCCATGTTCTACCCCTACTTATTGTAATGATGATTTTAATTGTAACGTTATCATGGAAGGGCCATGACTGGATGGACCTATGATTAAACATATAACAATTATTATTAATTAATTAACACAATTGAAGGTTGGATAGCCTTATGGATCCTTGGCCTAAGGGGAAACTTTCTTTCTCACCTATCTTTTCCTAAAGTTGCTTTAATTCCTAAAACCTTCTTTCTCACTTGTCTTTACTAACCGACCAAATGTTGAGGTTGCTTGAATACTTGGTGGGTTTTTTATCGGACAAGTGTTATGTGATGTGACTAGGCCTACACTAAAGTGAGCAAATCTCATTACCAAGCATTACAAAAGTGAAGAAGCGGAAGGGTACCATCACCTAAAGAGGATGCAGTTGGCATAACAGACATAACCACCTCATGATAGGTGAAAATATGTGATTGGAAAGGAGGTACAAAATATGGGCAGGAAGTGCCCATGTGGCTCTTTGGCTTTCTCTCTCTGTCTCTGTCTTGCATATCAAGGAAAAGAACAAACTGAAGAGAAAACTTGGAGTCTGGTAATTAGGACATAACAAGAAGAGAGAAGAATGGTGCATTAGAAACTCTCATATTAGGAACGATCCACCTAAGCTGGTTCGTATTCCCCAATTTTCTGAAACTTACCATTGAACTAATAGTATAATCTTCATGACCTAGTTAATTATCTGTGTGACTATTTCTTATAACCCTCAAATTATTTTTCTAATCCTATGTGGCCTGTGTGAACTTCAGTTAGTATATACGCCATTAAGTGTTGGTTTTTGAGCCAGTGATGCATTGGAATTGTGGCCTCCATCTCCTAAAATCGTGTTTATCCCATTTGTGTGAAACCTTTCCATGTGCAAGGATTTCCCTCAGACCATGGATCTTGCTTGAGGGTGGTCAGATACAAGAAAGGTTGCAGTGTAGCTAGCCTATGGTTGGGTGGAGAGTGGAATTCCCTCCTTCGGTTTCTAGCTAAACCAATATATACAGATAAGTATATCAAATTTCACATATGTTCCATTGTGAATAAAGAACAATGATGTTATGTGCTATAGAAGGGAATGTATGAATATTGCTAATGGATAAATCTGTTATTCCTATTTATTTATAATGAGATGCTTATGTGAATGATTCTCTTGATTTTTTGGGGACCTACAAGCCCCTATGTCCGTTGTTACTTTCTTGAGATGAAAAGCTATATCCATATTAATGTATGATTACTTTATGTGTTTCAAGTGACTATCACTATGTGTGATTTCGATTGTTCAATCATCTTGGATCCTTATTTCTTAAAGAATGGTGGAAATGTGTAGTTGCTACATGTATGGCATAACCTATGAGTAGATCTAATGGAGTTTGTTTGGATCCATTATGTGGCTTAACAGATGTTACCAATATTACTATGAAATAACATTGTGGGTAATATTTTTGCACTATATGATTGTATTTTGATTGATGGATCCATTTGTTATCACCTAAAAAGTGATCACCTAATCATTTTCACTTTCAACCAATGTAGTGAAAATGGCTAGGTGATAACACCATTACATGATTTATTGAATGATATGTGTTGGAAATGGATTTTATTCTTGTGAGACTTTTGAGGTAATGAGTAGTGCTTGACATTTAGAAAGGTTTGATTAGCTTGTCGAAATTCTCATGACTTCAAGCTTGAGCATTGCAAAGCAACATGTTTTTAGTCAAGGCCAAATAAGCCTCGTCAAATTTACAGAAGAGTTTAGAAATTTTACTAAGGGTGGAGAAGTTATTTAATCCATATGATTTTCTCTAGTTTCATGTTAATTACTTGTCTTTACAGCTTAATAATAGTACTTAGCCCTAATTTTCATTTTTCCTACCCTCACCAAGTTGTATTCATTGGTGGCTTTGAAGTGGGCAATATTGCTAGACGATGCAAGACAAAGATTTCCCCATTACTAGATGGGAAATATTCTTGTTGTTTCATGCCTCCTTTAGGTAGTGACGTGTTTTGATCATTTAGGGTTGGCACTATTTATAGGGAACAAGATGGGATTATCTATTTTATGCAATGTGAATATTCACGTTGCATTGCACCTTTTTTCTATCGATAGGTAGCATTTGATGGTTTGATCACTACTGAGAGAAGGAACGGGATAGAGTCTCCCCTCCATTAGTTATCAATAATGTTTCATCATGTTGTGGTCGATTGGATTATTGCCTAGATATGTCACTATAGCATTATGGCACAGAGGTAGGATGACAATTTATTCATCATAGGGAATGGAGAAATGAATTTGGAAGTTAATGGTGAAATCATGGCGCAAGTATCAAAACTATTATAACATAAAATAATTATTTTGCTTGAAGGTCCTCACCTTGTGGGACCCTTTGGTGATGGCTAAGTGTGTCAGGTACCACATAGGATAGGAAAGGATACATGGATGCCATTTAGATGGTGATGTAGGGGATATTTGATGTGGTCCCTATATGGCATGATATTTAATAGGTGGAAACAACCTTGTTGGATGGATAAAGGATCCATTTTTGGGTGACACATGGCACCATCAGAGTATGTCACATCAAAGGGTGACATCACCCTAACATTGACATGACATCAGTAAAGAGCAAGGGCCACAGGTGACATGGATATGTCGATGATGTGGCATGGCATATGGAAGGAGGCATGTGGCACCACATGGCCTGGATGTGATATGTGGCACCAATGTGAATTTGAAAGGGTTGGGGCCACCTCATCATGTAACATGGACCCACGAAAATGTTTTTCAGTGTTTATTGTAGCAGGAGTCATGGTAGTTGGAGACCGCAGAATGAGAAGTTTTCCTAGTAATTAATGTGAAAAATTGTTGTCCATTGTGGAGGTTACAAGGGTTATTTCAAAAGTATGGGGTGATTATGTGATGAATCTAGGTGTGTTGATATGTTGGAGCCATGTTGGATTATGAGCGATGTGGTAGAGCCACATATTCCACTTAGCAGTGCCACGTTGTGGGGAATACTAATGTGGTAGAGTTGAAAGGGCCCAATTTTCAAATGGGTATAAATTTTGATCCAAAAGTTGGATTGGGATAAAATTTATATCATCATAAAGATCATGACGATCCAAACATGATGGCAACATTTATTTGGAGTTTTGATGAGGTTGGAAAAAGAGAAAGTTTGTAACCCCACCTTCATAATGAGACCATGGAGGCTAGGTTAGTTTTAATGTAACACCTTCCACAGCTTAAGAATAACCTAAGGGGGTAGGAGGGTATGTGACATCCTCCATTCTTTGTGGCTTACACTTGAACCTTTTCTACGACCATCAATAGTCATCTTACTTCTTCTTTTGTGATCTTCCTCTTGCTCATTGTGAGATGTGATTAAGCCTTCATAGTAACAATATTTCTCCATTAACTTATTTCTCAATACCTCACTACACTTTCTCCTTAGCTTATCCTTTTGGGAATCCATGGTTCTCTCCTTTAGAACCTCCTAAGAACTCCTTGCTCTTCCAGGCTTCTACACCTACTCATCTCTTTAGAACTTCATTTGTCCTCCTCTTTTCAAAGCTCGTCTAGGAAATTTTAATGTTCTTGGACACAATCTAAGAACACCACAAATTCTTTGTTACAACTCTCCTAGTTGTAATTCCTTCCACCATTTATTCTTCTACCACTACTATCTGCCAATTAACATTTAATAATGTCAATAAAAACATAAATACCTTACTATTAGAATGGACTTTATCTTCATTCCTTTCTTCTTAGTTCTACCATCTTCATTGTAGCACTGTTCACTCTCTATAATTTCTCCTATTGAATATTTCATTGTTCTTCAGTTTCTAAAGAGCACGGTTCTACTTTTCCCCTCAAAGTATAAAATATTTACTGTACTATCCAAAGGCACACTTCTTATTAGCAATTTTTCATTCATAAATTCCCAAAATGAACAACCTATCATCTCCTTACTTCCAAGAGTACACCTGCTATAAATTTCTTCTCTAAGAGTAGTCCCTTCAATACCTCTTGTTGGCTACCAATCTCTTGTTAGCACAACCACTTGTTTTATCTCTCAATCCAAAAGAGCATTAATGTGCTCTGATACCATGCATGATGTATCCAAGATCTGATATAAATGATATCGCACCCACCTCTTCTCCAAGAGGGTTTTCTCTTATAATTCCTATGACATCTAAATTCTTCTTCTTTTAGCTTATGATCCTTTCCTTATTCCTCCTTGATCAAAGCATTTCTCTATGTGCAATTAGAAACTCTTCCCTTCTACAATATTTGTTCTTGTTGTAGTTAGCTCCTTGATTTAGGGTTATGTTGCAATGGCCTTTATCCTCAATCACAACTCAAAACAATGTGTAATAGTTATTTACTGTGATGTGCACTAAAGAACCAAACCCCCAAATTCCTTAACAACACACACGCATGTACTCTACTTTTTATTTCTAAACTAGGGCTTAAAGCTAAAGCATTAGGGCCTTTCTCAAGTGATCATGGTGATGACTAGGTATTTCCACGGGCTTGGACCCTCGAATTAACGGTCAGGATAAGTGGAAAAAATCCATGACATAGGTGGGTTGCAGGGGCCTTCTCCCTATGACATAGGAAAAATACCCAGGGGGTGAAATTGAGCCTTAACAAAAATGTTAATGGGATGGTGGGGAAAAAATGGGCGAGATCAATGGCCTTGGTGGAGTGTGGATCTGCTCAGTGTCGTGGATCAATATTAAAAAGGGGGGGGGGGGGGAAGTAATGGAACTACCACTATTTTAATCGAATGGAAGTGGTTCTACACTTTGAAGGGCTGCAAAAAGCACTATGCCACTTTAGTCGATGAGGCCTCCCAGCTTCAATTAGTCTTTTGTGTCGGTACCCTTGCACCTTCCTCCACTTCCTTGATATTTCCTTCAAAAATCCAATTAATCCTCCACAAAGGAATGGTTCATAGCCAAGTGATCCTCCAAATCATTGATGTGACTCTTGTAGAAGGAAGCATGTTCTTCCTTGGTAATATCCTCAAGAATCTTCATCCAAATGGGTACATCATTTTGCATACATAGATTTCACTCGAAGGGGAATTCAACCTTTTCTATAGGACCCTTATATGTATGTAGTCATTTCTACTAAGATCTATCCAAAGTTCAAAATTATTGCATTTGTATTTTATTATAGGGATTACACATAATTATAGAATCATTCATTTTATCATTCTCATTCAACAGAGATAGTCACTTCATTGTACATAGATAGAGATAAACACGGAGTATTACAAATATGCTTTTATTAAACAATTCCTAACATACAACATTTCATGGCCTAATTTCTCCATGTGGGCATACTCAAACTTGGCCCTTTCTCTCATCTACCTCTCACTCTCTAGCTCTTGATTCCTCTCCTGACAGTTGTCTGTTGACTAGCTTATCTTAACCACTTCCTATTAAAATATCAACCATTACAACAGACAATATGGAGCCTATTTCCAAAAACTTACTAATTTAACTACATCTATCCTTATATCTAGAAACTATGTGACAATTTGTCCCTTTTTAAAATATGACACATGTCCAAGAGTTCTAGCTCATCAAAATTCCCCTAACAAACTAGATTCCTTTTAGAACTAGGACATTTTTATTTACATGAGAGATTCACTATTTCTAATTTTATACAAATTTTGCATGAGGGAATTCCACTCACCTTTGGAAAATTCCATGACCCCCTTATGCCAAGATTACAAGGTTAATTTTGTGGATGGTATGCTCTTGCATCGTATTTCCGTTATTTGAACCCCTACCAGGAGAATACCTAATGAATAGTTAATGACAAAAATTTATATAAAGAATAACACCTACCCTACAAATAGGGGAATGACCCTAGCTAGATCCATAAAATAAAATAAAATAAAAAATAGGGAAAATCGACATCTATAGTTAGCATTACTAAAAACCTCATAATTTTTTCTTTAGGAAGAATCCTAAATTCCCTAGAGAGCTTAGTAATCCATAGAGGCTTCACCTTGTTCAAAACTATGGTAGCATGTTCATTCATAAAAGGGGTTTTTAAATTGAGAACAATAGAGTCACATATACTCTAGGCATTTTGGGGGCAGGGAGTAGGGGTGAGGGATTATAATTATTGAGGGTTATAAAAGGGGTTTTCAGTACCTAGTCCATAATGTCCAATTAAGAAAATAAGGTAATGCTTTTTTTCTTTCTCTTAATCACTTCAAACCCCACTTATAAGATTTCCACCATCTTCTTCTCATCAAGACCTTTCTAACGATAAATTTGTCTCATTTTGAGTCTAGGACACTAAGATATGACCCTTTGAAGCTTTTATTTTTTTTCATACCAATACCACATCAAAATGTCGATATATTTGACACATGTGAGATGGAACATTAATCAATACCATGTCTCAAAATTTTTCCTTGCTAGCACTAGGACCACCTGGGAATGCCATGCCATTTTTTGGTTCCCACATAAATTACATCTACATTTATTAATATGTAGTTCTAACTTAAATAAATTATATTTATTTGGTATTTATATTTATTTCCTTTCTTCCCATAATTATATTATTTTTATTACTTCATTTCCACTTTAAATAATAATACCAAATTCCAAAGAAGATATCTATCATTTATTACTTTCTTATTGGTTCATTCACCACAAACTTTATAATTTATTGTTTAGACCCAGTCAAAATGCCTACACCACTTTCCCCAAAAAAATATTATGTATTTATGTTTGGCCATATCTTATGTAAAGAAATAATCCTTTACCTCCACACATTCTTTATTCCACTAGCTTTACTTTTGCACTAGCTTTAACTCCATGCATGCTTTTATTTTGCACAAGATTAAATTTCACAAATGTTCTACTTTTGCATAGGCTCTACCTCTACACATGCTTTACTTGTGCAACCTCTACATATGCTTTACTTCTGCAAGCTTTAGACTTAGGAAGATTTTTCAATTGGGGAGAATTAGTGTACAGGCCTATAAGCATATAATATATATATATATATATATATATTATATATATATATATATTAATATATATATTATACTATATTCCACCAACCTTTTATTGAACCAATTCTAAAAGCCCTACATTAATTTCACAACAAGCTTATATTATTTCATCTTAACATTAGTTATAAAATATTGCATGACAATATCATTTCATTAATAGAAATATAATTTCACACTTATCTATTTCATAATAGCCTATTAGAAACCAAAGAAAGGAAAACCACTCTCCACCAAGACATAGGCATATATACACGGGAATTTCTTGCAGTTGGCCACCCTTGAGCTAGACCCAATGTGTAAAGGATGTTGACGAGCCTTTTATTTAGCTTTTTAATTTCTTATAATGAAAAAAAAATAATTATGCATTTCATTTTCAACACAGACATCATATAGAACTTGTGAGTTACCATGCACTGTATACGCATATAACACTTTTAACTTTCATCTGTTTGTTTGGTATTGGTAGTATCAATTATTACTTTTACAAATGGAGTATAAGAAGTTCATAAGCTTGGAAAGGTTCTACAAGTTTAGAATTAAAGCAACTAAAGCTACTTGTAGGAAAGTAAACACAATGAAGTGAACATGCTTGCAGGAAAGCATTGGGTTGTTGATTTTCCATTCCTTTTCTCCATTTGAGCCACCTTTTCTTGCCCATTTTTTCTTGTATGTTGCGACCATCCACTGCCCTTATTACCCAATTTTCCCTAGAATGTGTCACAAAGAACTTAAGGATTCTTAACAGCTGAGTGTTGTCATTTTCCTTTGCTTTTAACAGATTAGTGATAATTATGTCTGATTATTACTAATGATGGTTTCGTCTAGCTAGCTCTTGCAAATCCTATGTAGGTTTTGTATATCTCGAACCTTTTCCTTTTTTATAGTATAGAAGTCCCAAACCTATGTTCCCTTTCATAAACATAAGTTGTCATATTTCTTTGGTTAGAATCATATTTTATACAAGCATCTAAACCAAAACTATATGTTAATTTCCTTTCGCTTTTTTTTATTCTTTGGGTTCTGCTAAATATATTCCAATTACTTTCTTGGTCTTGAGTTCCTTATTTACTTTAAGCTTGTCTTCAAATGAAATTACAAGCTTAGGTGCACTACATGCAACATCCATTTCAACTAATTTCTTTTCATTTGCATTCTTGTAGTTTTTCTTATTCAAATTTTTTGCATTATGTTTTCCTTTCAACTACCATTTATAGACACTTGCATGAGCAATGCTAGCTATAATTTGTTCAACGAACTCATGTTTAGATACATAACCTGAAAACGCATCATCATTAAGCCCACTCATCTTAATAAAAATTTCGTCAACTTGAATAGGTTGTTCAAAGTGCCCAGAAACTAGCTTATCCTCAAAATTTGTCGATACTCGTAAAAAGACCTCAATGAAATATGAAAGTGTAGTTTAAACTACTCCATAATTAGAATTAAGGCCACATTTTTCACCATAGTTGGAACTTGGTTTCTCTAGAAAATTAGAGTATGCATTATTATCTAACTAAGAAATAACTCGAGCCAATTTCTCTCTTACTTTGAATACATCTAGAGAAGCCTGTAATGAGCTCCCTCTTTTAGAAAAGAAATTCCTGTGTAATATGAAATATTATTAAGCAATGCAGAAATTCTAGAAATTTTAAACTTTCTTTACATGTAAACTATTGACATATCTTTCCTTCAACCCTTGCTAATTTGAGTCAATTGTGATACAACCAAAATTAGAAAAACAAGGCACTGGTAATTTTGCACTACTTTGTAAAACCTATATAAGGGGACAACATAGATCATGTCTTTTGACATATGACTCCTCAACATGCCCCAAATAAGATTTTTGTCTTTTAAGGTTAATACACTACAACCTTGGAGCAATTCTTTTTAAAGGGTGAGTCTCCTATTCATGTCATTATAGTTGAATATGAATATTGTAAGGCCGAGCTAGTTGTAACTATTGCAGAAAGATCAGTAAATCAAGGGAAGATCCAAGTTGTTAATGTAGAATATACAATCTTCTCAAGTGCTCTAGCTAGAATTCATGAGGTTGCTCTCAAATCCTTTGATAGTGATCGTGGAATTTATGTTGCACGTAGGCTTAGATTCACTTTCATGATTTTTTTGGTGTAGTGCACATGTGAGATAGGAAATTCTTGTTTCTGAACATAAAGTTACATAGGTAAGGTAACATTTCCTGGAATGGATGTGGTTGCAAATAATTGTTTGATTTCTATAGAAATTTAAGCACAACACCAAAAATATAATTTGTGCAAGGGGCCTTAATAAAATGCTCTAAAAATTTGAAGAACTCCAAGGCCTTATTGGGGAAACCATTCAATGCATTCCTAGAAAACATGGTATTCCATTATGTGACACCTCTTACACTTTTTCATATACATCATGTGCAATATTTGATACCCTACATTTATCATACATGTCTATGAGGTCAGTGCCCAAGCCTAAGGATTGGACTCATATCTAATTTCAACTATTTGATGAAGAATATTTTTCCCTATTGCAAAATTAACAAAGAATAGTTGTTCGGTTCTCTGCTTACCTCTTGCATTTGAGGATAGATCTTAAGGGTAGCTTCATAAGGGCCATTGTAAGCATCCATCTAATCAACATGTTTCATAAATAAATAGTAGCTATAGAATATCCATATTGGTAGGTAGCATATAATAGTAGGGGGCGTTATGCCTTTAAGAGATTCAAAACCAAAGTCATTTGATGCCCAATATAACTTCATATTTGGGAATGAAATCAAAATAGGTATTAGGACGTACTTTCATAACTGAGAAATACCCATTGGAACACTTATATCCATATATACCTTCCTAGTCACAAAAATGCCTATTGTGGGCCCTGTCTAGAAGTATGATCTGGTCATTCAATGAATAAAGAATTAAAGAGCCCTAAATAAAGAATAGATACTTAGGGAACAACACTTGCCTTGTTCATTCCCATAATCCCTTTTTCCCTAGTAGTTTGTGTTAGAAAGTGTAGAAAGAAAGGATAATTTTGACTTGTGACTTAGTCAAATTTAGTAATTTGATTTTCCACATCAGCAAGATGACTCTAATGGTAGTTAACTTGTGTGACATGGCACTTGTCTACTAGTTAGCTCAGTAAATTCGAGTTATAGGCTGACAGTAGAGTTGTGCATGTGATGATTGCTAAAATTTAGTAATCTAGTTCAATTATTTCCAGTTTAACTCAACTAACTGAACTCAAGTCCATAGTTGAGTCAATTGAAGGTCAATTGAGTAGTAGAACTCTTGTTAACTTGGAGCTCTCTCTGTTGAAAGACATTTTCTTGCATGGAAGAAAAATTTCTTCACTGATTTACAAATCAAAATATCAGAAGAGAAGCTCTATTGAGTAGTAGAACTCTTATTAACTCAGTGCTCTCAATGCTCTTTATGTTTCTCATATAGAATATGGGCCCATGCTTCACTTCCAAAAACACGAAAGTGACTTACATCTGGTTTAATTGAGCTCCATGCTTCTTCTGGAGTGATGTTCTTTAAAACCTTAGTAGGAGTGTGATTTTTTATGTAATTTTCACAGTTAATTGCTTCTGCCCAAAAATTAAGATTAAGTCCTTTAGATTGAAACATACAATTAGCCATTTCCTTTATGGTGCAATTCTTTCTTTCAGCTACACCATGTTGTTGTGGAGTATATGGAACAGTATGTTTCATTTGAATTCCATGCTCAGTGCAAAAGTTAATGAATTTTTTGTTAACATATTCTCCACCATTATCAAATCTTAGCTTAAGAATTTGATGCACAACTTGTTTTTCAACAAAGGCCTTAAAGGCCAAGAACATGTTAAATACTTCACTCTTAAGTTTTAAGAAGTATACCCAAGTGCATCTGAAGAAATCATCAATTAAAGTTAATAAATACTCGTAGCCAGAGAATGAAACAACTGGAAGTGGAACACATAAATCACTATGCATAAGCTGTAAAGGGGTTGAGGTGTGCCAAGAGGCACGTTTTTCAAAACTATATTTATGATGTTTTCCGAGTACACATCCAGAACAAACACCATCTCTATAAGATACCATAGGAAGACGTATCACTATATTTTCTTTACATAGATTTTGAAGGGAGCGATAGTTTAAGTGACCAAATCACTCATGCCAAAGTTTACTCACTTCATCATTATGAGCAATAAATACCGAGGGAAGAGTTGATGACCCAAATTTTTTAAACTTATACAACCTTGTAGAATCATCAGCAATGTTAGTAGCTAAAATGTGTTTAGGATCTCTTAGGTTCCTAATTACAACATCGTGAGGTGAAAATTACGGTTTTACCTTAATCTGAATGAGTTATCTCATATAGAGATAGAAGGTTGCAGAATAAGGTTGGAACACATAATACATCATTAAATTGACCATTGTCTAGATGAACAGCTCCAGTCCCTACAACACTAAGAGATCTATCATCACCAACATATATATTTTTTGTGTTACAATCATTTAAAGAAGAAAACATGGCTTTGTTTTTGGCCATGTGATAAGAAGCTCCAAAATCAATGATCCACTCATGAGAACGAGATGAAGAAGATACATTTAGTGCATAACCAGACTGAGATGCTTGACAACCACATGCAGAAAGTGCCATTCCTGAAGATGAAGTTGAAGTTGAAGAGTGCTCCAAATGGATGTTACGCTTCTTCATTGCTGCTTCCAAGGCTTCCATCTTCTTAAAGCATTTGGATTCTAAGTGGTCATCTCGATTACAAAAGTGGCAATGTCTATCAGTCTTCTTCCCTTTGTTTTTATTTGCCATATCATTCTGGTGAAATGATTTTTCATTTTGAGGCTGAAATTGCTTAGGACCCTTGTTTGGTTTAGGACCATTCTTTTTAGGATATGACTTCTTAGAATTCTTTGAGTTTGGTTGCTGCTGGATGATTAACGCTTTCTTAGAAGAGTTTCCAAGATTAAGAAGACCAAGGTGTAAGAGTTTTTCTTGTTCTCTTATTAAAGAATCACAAAAAGCATCAAAGGAAGGGGGCTTGTAGTCATGTCCTTGAGAAACGAAGGCTTCTCTTGTAGAATGGAAGGTGGAAACAAACACAGAGTAGGCTGGTCCCAACTCAGTAAGAATGCAATAGATAAGGGCACTGTCTTCTTTCTTAACTTTAACACCTTCCAAGAGAAGTCTAATGGACTTGAACTTGGACAAGAAATCTTCAATGCAAGAAAAATCATTGGGGTTTAATGTAAGCAACTCATTTTCAAGCTGATGGGCTCTAAGTTCATTTTTTATTCCAAAAACTTTAGTAAGCTGCTCCATTGCTTTATTAGGAGTATCAAGTTCAGCAATATGGAATCTAAGATCGGGAGAGATAGACATCCCTATCAACCCACATGCTTGATCTTGTCTATTTTCCCATTTAGCTGCCTTATCTTCATCTTTTGGTTTGGTTTCTTGGCCTGAGGCTATTCTGTAAAGAACTTTACTTCTAAGTAAATCCACAATGTAGGACCACCATTGGAAGTAGTTGGTGCTGTCAAGAATAACTTGGCATGGACTTTCTATTTTAATAGAAACTAAATCTATATATGCTGAAACTAAGTCTTCCAATGGAAAGATCTCGAAGAATTAGGCTGGTTAAAAAAAAACAGCTCTGAAAACGGCTTCCAGATGAAGAAGTGATGGCTTTTTGAAAAAAAGTTCATGAAGGCGCCGACAAAGTGCGGGAATGTGCGGAAATGAAAAAACGCCCCTTTTTCAACAAAAAGGAGATTTGAACCCAAGACCTCTACTCTCATAAATTAGCTTTGAACCAAGTGAGCTAAACAAAAAGTTTGAGAGAGAGAGAGAGAAAGGGGGGGCGGGGGCGGGCTTTTTTTTCGTTTGGTCACTGAAGCTTTGGATTGTGTGCTTGCTTGAGAAAGCTCTTTTTCTTCCTACAAAACAAAAACAAAAAACCCAACATGGACATACAAAAAAGACAAGCCTTATGGCTTAAAGTTAGCTTTACCTGAAAACTAAATATTTTCCTCAATGTTTCTAATTTTCCGAGATCACACTAAGGCGCGGGGAAAAGAGCATACACATGAGAAAAATCCTTCCTTTTTGTTTCTGATTTGCCCGGATCGCACAGAGTCATAGGGAAAAAAGCATACGTAGAAATGAAAGGTATAGATTTGGTAATAAAAAAGAGCTAAATAAACTGAAACTGAATTAAACAGAGAGAAAATAACTGTAAACTGCAAATAAACACTGTATACCTCCAGATCTTAAAAATGACGCAGCTAGGGCTACCAGAAACCTTTTTGTGTGAAACGAAAGGGGTTCCTCACTAGAACAGATGCTCCTAAAATAACAGAGCAGTCCTCTCGGCCCGAAAGCAGTCAGAAACAACAGACCTAGGAGATGGAAATTAGATGCAATTGTACCGGCTTTGGATTTGGATCACCAACGGACACAGCCCTCAAATAGCTCTGATACCATGTAGGAATTTACAAGGTAAATTCCTCAGACAGAACATCAAAGAACACCACTCACAAACAGATCACAGATCAATACACCAGTATTTTGACGTGGTTAAAACCCTCAAAGAGGGAAACAGTCCACGGCCTGAGCCAACGCGGCCACTTCAGGTAATTTATTAATAAAGAATGAAAATTTACATAAGCTTCTCTCGTGAACGGTTAACCTACAAATGACCCTCCCTGCATTTTAAATAGAATTCATGGACCAATCGGGTGTTAAGCCACGGATCAAGTGTCGGTAATACCGAGGAGAGAATGAACCGCCGGATCACTACATATCGTGACCGTTGGATTGTAAGTTACAAATGTACATAGTAAAGAAACACACTTTACCTAACTCTATACTAGACCAAGTTATACTTAACTATTCCTATGTGTCGGAATATCCTAACATATATTACTAGACTTAACATCTTTGTGAACCACCTGTTTCTTTCATATGCCATGTAAATATGTCAATGCAGATGTAACCCCCATCACTATCTTGCATCTATTTTCCCATGACAACACTGATCCTCCACCTTCTTGAAAAATGATCTTATCCAAACTACTATTCGACATGTAATCATAGACCAAAAGAATCTCTCCTTTCTCATGACACCATCCTTGGAGATGGAATAGGTTTCAATGACTAAGGCATCCTATAACTGAGAGCTCTGCAAGAAATTCATATTTCCCTTTATTGTTGTAGGTAGATCTCTTCACTGCCACCAAAGCTCCATCATTAGGCAGAATCCATTTATAAATTGTCCCAAATGCACAATGACTTGCAACTCTAGCCATGTTGAATCCTTTGGTAGCATTAATAAGCTATTTGTTGTGGAAATGGTTTACCTCGCCCCCTGCTGCTTGCAATCGACGAGGTGAAATCAAAACTGTTCCTGATGACATGAAGTTGAAACTATTCAAGAGAAATGGAAGATCCCCTGTGAGCCTCGGTTGCTTGTGATCGAAGACGCGAAGTTGAAATCATTCGGGAGTGATGGTTAGGGTTTAACAACTCCTTTCCAAACTACCTTTGCAGGATCCAACAGCTAAACGCCTTCCAATCGTCTAACATATAATCTAACGGGGCATGGTTATGACAGATGGACAAGAGGGGGCCAGTTGTTTCCATGTGTTGGTATATATTAAAAGATTGCGTATGAACAACATAGTAGTGATAAAAAGGAATGGCGTCCATTAGCTCCCCAAGCTTCAATTTCTACAAAAATTATTACGAATGGAGTCATTAAAACCTAGCGCAATTGCTGCTAACCTCATTCTTCGCAGCACCCCAAAACGCTCTGTATGTTGGGTTGATTGAAAAGAAGCGCTTAGGTTTTTAGATGTTACTAACCAACAACACCGATTCTTCTGGACTCTTCTACATATGCTTCTTTCTTGAATGTATGGGTTGCAACCAAAAAATAAAAGAAACCCCAGAACATAAATCAGTTCATACGCACATGATTGAAATGGGGAATTTGTCAGACAAATTCTTAGAGAATGCGCTTATTAACATGTATGTGAAATTAGAGAGCCTAGCGACTTGGCATAGTTTTCAGTCAGATGTCGGAGCACAATTGTCCCTCCTGGATAGTGGCAATTATAGCTGACGCCAGACATGGGAATGTCGAGGAAGCATTGGGACTGTTTTACCACATGCAAGAGGTAGGATTTGAACCCAATAAATGTACCTTTGCAAGTGCTCTCCCGGTGTGCCTCTTTGAGCACTCTTGAACTGGGCAAGGAGATACATTGAGATGTAATTAGTTGTGGGTTCATGTCAAATGTATGTGTGGGGGATTCCCTTGTTGACATTTATGAAAAATGTGGAAATAGAGAGTTTGCACGCGATCTATTTGATAAAAGGCCTCAATGAGATGCAGTCTCTTGGGATACATTAATTGGAGATTATTTACACACTAGGTTTGTTGGTGAGACACTGAAGGTGTCTGAGAAAATGTTTGAATGAGATGTGTTGTCGTGGAATAAGATGATGGTAGGATATGCCAATAATAAATGTTTTGACGAACCCCTGAGGTTGTTTCGCATGATACCCAAGTGAAACTGGGTTTTCTGGAATTGCATGCTTGCAGGAAATCTGCAAAATGGGCTTGTTGAAGAAGTCGTGGAACTCTTGAAAATGATGAACGAAATTTGGTTCCACCAAATAATAAGATTGTTGGATATGCACAGAATGGGCATCGTGAGAAACCGCTGAAGCTCTTTCAACAGATGAAATTGGTGACTGTAAGTCTAGTGCACAAAACTTTGTTCAGTGTTTTCTTGGCATGTGGATTCCTAGCGGCTCTGGGATAGGGTGGGGAGTTCCATGCAAAAGTAGTTAGAGGTGGATTTAAATATAATGTTTTTGTGGAATGTGCAGTTGTGGACATGTATGCCAACATGAAGTATAGAGACTGCCCACCATATGTTTGACAAAATGCGTCAACAAGATTTGGTGTTCTGGATATGCCACGAACGGTTGTGGCAACGAGGCCATTGATGTCACCTTTCTGTGATTCAGGTCTAGTGGATGTTGGTCTGCAATACTTTGATTGCATAAGGTGCCATTATTGTTGCATCTTTAACCTTCTTGGGCATGCTAGGTGCCTGAAGTAGGCACACGAGTTCATCAATAAAATACCAATAAAACCTAATGCTTTTGTGTTTAGGTGTTTGCTTGGTGTGTGTAAAAGCCAAAACAATACAGAGCTACATGACCATGTGGCAGAGCACCATTTTAATATAAACTCTAATGACGGTGTACCTTATGTACTCCTGTCATACATCTATGGTACAGCTGGTGGATGGGATCACCTTGAAAAGGGGTGGAAAGTCATTGAAAATAGGAAGATTAAAAGGGATCCTAGATGCAGTTGGATTGAGATCAGTAAACCAATTCATACTTTTCATGTTGGAGACAAATCACACTAGAAGTACAGGAAATATATGCAATGTTAGATAAATTGTCCGGGCAGATGAAGGTTGCAGGTTATTTTGTGCTAAATGATTTGGAGGAGGAGCAAAAGGAAAACAATTTGTGGAACCAGTGGAAGAAGCTGGCCTTGGCCTTCGGGCTTGTCAACTGCATGATAGGGAAGCTCTGTGTGGATCTTTAAGAATCTTCTTGTGTCGTGACTGCACTTCTGCCACCAACTTTATCTAAGATCGCTGCACAAGAAATTACTTTCTAGAATGCTGACAGTTTCTATTCTTACAAAGATGGATGGTCATAGTGGAAATATTCTTGACTTGAAGGAAAATGAAAGATAAACATAAGTCGAGATAATCATTTTAAGTCATGTTCATTGATAGCCCTGCTTTTAGTTGCCAGGACTATTTATTGTTATCTGTTTCTGGCATCTGCTAATGCCTACTTCCGGTGGGGTTAGTAAATATTTTTGGCCTGGAGTGGAACATTAATCACCTAATGATATTTTGTGCAAATATATCATTTGGAGAATTCAACTTGCCGGGAGTAGGATTTTCTTCCAAGATATCATAAATAGACTTCAATCATTGCCATCTTCTTTGCAAATCCCATATCAGCCAAAATGCTGGATGTGACTAAGTACAGGATCTGGATTGAATATGAGGGGTAGATTGTGATAAAAATTCTGCAACTGGAGCAAACGTGTCAATAAAAGTAGAGAATCAAGGTATCTGTTATATTAGAAATTCAAAAACAAGTAAACATGTTTTTAAATTTTGTGATGAAGCAGCTAAAAGAAACCACAACAGTTGGAGGAACGATATTTCTCTAGAATTAAAACCAGGTGTTGCTAAATTATTGACAATGATTGTAGACATCAGAATAGCTTTGGAATTGGGTAGTCACGAGCCTTGATATATGATTATATCACTTGGAACATATGGGACCAAAAGATACAGATTTGCAAAATGGAGCCTTGGGTTTCATTAAAAAAAATTGAATGCTTTGTAATCTAACGTGGTCCAGGACATATAATAAAATAGTGGACTTGCTTGCAAAATT
>APFE030898712.1:78084-107102 GCA_000404065.3 Pinus taeda
TAATCACCTGATGATATTCTGTGCAAATATATCATTTGGAGAATTCAACTTGCCAGGAGTAGGATTTTCTTCCAAGATCTCATAAATAGATTTCAATCATTGTCATCTTCTTTGCAAATCCCACATCGGCCAAAATGCTGGATGTGACTAAGTACAGGATCTGGATTGAATATGAGGGGTAGATTGTGATAAAAAAGCTGCAACTGGAGCAAATGTGTCAATAAAAGTAGAGAATCAAGGCATCTGTTATATTAGAAATTCAAAAACAAGTAAACGGATTTTAAATTTTGTGATGAAGCAGCTAAAAGAAACCACAACAGTTGGAGGAACGATATTTCTCTAGAATTAAAACCAGGTGTTGCTAAATTATTGACAATGATTGTAGACATCAGAATAGCTTTGGAATTGGGTAGTCACGAGCCTTGATATATGATTATATCACTTGGAACATATGGGACCAAAAGATACAGATTTGCAAAATGGAGCCTTGGGTTTCATTAAAAAAAATTGAATGCTTTGTAATCTAACGTGGTCCAGGACATATAATAAAATAGTGGACTTGCTTGCAAAATTAAGTAGTTATTCTGGAGCTAGGGATCTGGATGGTAACGACCAGATCCAGTACATTGGCATATAGCTTTGAGGATCGAAGGCACTTAGAAGGTCTTCAAAAATTGTTCCTTGTGTGTCTCTGCTGCATTTACAACTTACAATTTATGGCTCTCTTCTAGTTTTAAATGTTAGCATTAGATGAGGGAACTTGTTCCAGTAGATACAGGGGCTTTGGGCCTGTCATATTACTTCAAATAGAGTTATGGCTACAAAAAAAGTTTGAAGTGGAGTTATGGCTATAGCAAAAGACTTGATACGGATCAGTAAACACCGACCATCTTGGTAGAATCCTTTAAGCCTCTTAGAAAATTGCAGGAAGGCTGAAATAGTGTCACAAATATTCTTTTGACTACAAACATATTTGAGAAAGATTTGGTTGTAATGTACTGAATTTGCAATGCTGGTGTCTATGGTGGCAATCAACACTTGTAGACAACTAAATAGAACTTGCCGTAATTAGAGTATTGTCTCTGTTAGGTGCAAAGCAGTCACCAGCCAGAGCTCTCCAGAAAAATAATTATTTAACCCTATTTTTATGGTATTACATTCATTATTGAATGGTTCTTTGTATTATAGTTGCGCTCCCAACAACCTGTATACTTCATGTATCTGCATGTTACTGACTTATTGCTGCAACCATTTACAACATATCCTGTTGGAGTGAGGAAACATCACTATTGATGTCAAAGAGTAGATAGATTGAAAGAACATACAAATAATGGAAGTTGATCATCCTTCTCATAGCTTCATTATAAATGCGAAGCTCATCACTCGTCAGGTACTGACAAAGAATTTTGTTAGCGACATTTGCTAGCTGTGACACTTTGATCTGCTTTTAGCAATACCCACAGAGAGTGGATACACCATCGCTTATGCTAAAGACAAATGGATTGAAATGAAATACAAAACAAGGAAGCTTGATCGCCATTCTCATAGCTTCATGGTAGATGAGAAGCTGATTGTTAATCAGACTCTGATAGAATCTTAGACAAGTAATGTCTAGCTTTACCACTATGACCGTTGTGAGTATTTAACCCCTATTTTAGGACTTTTATTAATAAGGTTAGTATAATTCTTGGCTACAGTTTATAGGCAGTTTTTCTTAGACAATTGGACAATTATTATTGACCAATTTTAGGCTTTTCTAAGCCATATGAGGTCAGAAGAGATCGGCTATTTCACTTCAAATGCCTAACTACGCATAATAAATTTGCACAAAATCTAGGACCTGTACAAAGTTAAAACATACTTAGGGCTGATATTGGCACTTGGGAAACCGTGTTTGAAACCCTATGACAGACTATAAAACACTAACCCTTTACAAATCTGGTTCCTCTACAATGGCTAGGCTAGGGTTGCATTACAATTGAGAAACCCATACATTTTGAGCTTTTGATTTTGATTTTGTGCTGCAAAGGTCAGGGCTCAAAAATAACTCTGTGAATATTAGGCATCAACGTTCTGAGCATGCCCTGTGAGGTTTGTAATGGCCACCCGCTGTGGTTCATAATTATGAGGTTTTGTTGGACTTGGCTCAAGTTTTGCTGGACCTGAACCTTTGGACCAGCTCAACAGGTATGGACCAAATTCTTTCCTAAAAGTAACGCAAGAAAGGAAAAAACCTGAAAAATGTCAAGAAAGAACTTCATAGCCTTCTAGTGTCGTCACATCATGGCATAAACTTTGAAGTAGGTTTAACCTTACAGATGTTTAAATTTTCATTTTAAGTGTGGGCTCTAAGCTATGGATAACATAATTTTGCTATTGATACTTATCCATGTCTCCTCTTTGAATTACCATTTTGTTTATGTGTATGTATTTTCTGCGACTATTGAATTTCTAAACAAGAGAAAACTGCAAGAGGCTAGTAGTTGCGTTTGTTTTTAAAGCAAATTGTAGTGATCAATGGGTTCTACAGAGTCGAAGAAAACTGTTTGAACTTACAAGTGGAGAAGAAAAGGGTGATGCATTGCATTCAGTGATTGTTGCAGGTTCATGCTCAAGCTCAACCACTAGCCTAGGATCAACCCGAAGCTCAAGGTTCAAGCCAACCTTTATCACATTCATCAATTGTAAAATAGATAGCCTATTTCAAATAGTAATCTTTTGTGTTAAACCTCCAACAAAAAAGTAAAATAATGTTTGAAATAAATTGAGACTCAAGCTTACCAACCTCTACCAATTTTCAAAAATGGTATGCTATAAGAATCCTAATCTCTTGGCATTGAAAGAACCCCTCTTATGAATGGCCATTTTGAACTACCTGAAACATTGCAAAACCAAATTGGCATCCACAATATACAATTAAAGAAATTTACCTCTTTCAAAAGATTCTCAGCTAATTTTTTTTATATTTTTTCATGAGGAAGTTGCATTATGCATTTCCTGTTATGGGAATGTATAATCCACGAAGCAACAGAACAATGTAGAAAAATGAATCATGCTAATAAACTATGCAACCTTACTTCAACCTGGGATCAGTGATTAGACCAGAAGCAGGTCGACATGTCATACTGTAGAGCTCAAGTCATTCAAGAAATAGACAGAACTCGTAAACTCAGAATATGGTTATAATGAAATGACATGCTAGGCTTGTGCTGAGGAACATGAGGAAATGGAGATTCTCGACTCAAAATATGCAGTACCTGCATCATTGTCGATCTAGCTCCAGGATCAGGATGTGAACAGAGAAGTCCAACCAGTGGCATTCTTCTCATTTCGTTCTCATCAAAATGAATTGACTGACTTCCCCAAAGCTGAAGACATTTGTTTTGTCTGAGGCCTTTCCCATGAATAAATACTCAGGAGCAAGGTACCCCATTGTTCCTATTGTTAAAGTTGGATCATGGCTCTTATTGTGCTCTATAATCCAAGCAAGCCCAAAATCTCCTAGCCTTGCATTACATTCTTAGTAACAGATAGAACCAACTTGCCAATAATATTGTAAATTTCTGATCACATACAGGAACCTGGGAAATATTTTTGTGATTAATGTTCCTGCAATCTTTAAAATTCCTCTGAAGACCAGTGATCACAAAGAAAATGGGACAACATTTTTCTCACCAGCATAATTTCCATTGTGTACAGGATTTATACCCACAAAATGGAATGTATTCCAAAAGGGTTTACCTCGCCCCTGCTGCTTGCAATCGATGAGGCGAAATCGAAACTATTCCTGATGACGCGAAGTTCAAACCATTCGGGAGAAATGGAGGATCCCCTATGAGCCCCAGTTGCCTGCAATGGAAGATGAGAAGTCAAAATCGTTCAGGAGTGACGCGAAGTTGAAACCATTCGAGAGAAATGGAAGATCCCCTGTGAGCCTCGGTTGCCTGCGATGGAAGACACGAAGTCAAAATCGTTCGGAAGTGATGGTTAGGGTTTAACAACTCCTTTCCAAACCACCTTTGCAGGATCCAATGGCTAAACACCTTCCAATCGTCTAACATATAATCTAACAGGGCATGGTTATGACAGATGGACAAGAGGGGAGTTGATTTCAAAGGGGAATGCCTTACGACATAAATATTTTCAAAGGAAAAAAATCTTTAATGTTAAAATTGTCTTTTTTTTTTCCATTTTTTTGTCAGCTGAAAAAAACGTTGGTTTTTATTAATTAAAGAGCAATACATACAAACTCAGTAAATTCTCCATGCTTCATAGAAATTTATCCAAAAACTGCAGAGCGCTAAGAGGCGATAATGCAAGTAAACCTTATACTTATACAAGAGTAAGAATCCAGATAAAGACTGTAGTACTGACTGTCTCTATAGAAAAGATATTCAAAAAAAGAAAAATAGAGTTTCAGAAAGGATCAATGTGGCAGGATGATCACTCCAACTTATGGAATGTGATGATATATTATGAGTTTGAAATGCATGATCCCATGCTGCCCCAGAAAGCTTGCCTTGGACAACTTTCCCGGTTCCACATTGAACTCTCTGAATACGTGTCATAGTATAACAAGTAAGGGAGGCCAGTACAAGTCATATCCTATTTATCCATTTTGCAAGTAGAGGTGTATCTAATGTATGATGACCCATAATACCTCCAATGAGAGATTGTGAATAACCATATATATTGATGTTGTTTAATCACTTTTTCTTGGCAAACCAGTGTAGCTCCGAAAGAGCCACGGTTTCTGCTCTAGTGTTGGTACTAGGACATCCATTACAGTGTAGGATGTAATAGATATTGTTGTCAGGGTTGAGAACCACTCCACAACCACACATTCCTCCGTGTGAAGCTCCATCAAATCATCCAACTGGTAGATTAATTGTAAGAGAAGGTCTAATCTTTACCAAATTTTGATTTGATTGTGTAGGTGAAGGATAAGTACCCAACCAAGTGATCACTTTGAAGCAAATTATGTCTCATCCTTAAATTTAACACATTGTATGATTTGTTTTCCCTTTTAAATATGGATTGTTTGAAGATGGTGTCACAATGAGGTTGAGTTTAAATATTTTTAGAATATATTATTTTGATAAAAATTAAGGAAATTAAATTTCATACAAATTAATAATTGACTTTTAATAAATATTTATAGAAATTAATTATTTACATTTAAACTTTAAATATATTTAGACATTATAAAATACAACTTCAAAGTAATAATAATAATATTTTAACAAAAAATATAATAATAGATTTTGATATTTTTTTTAAGAAAGACCAAATCTTATAATATTAAGACTTCTTCAAAACAAAATATTAATATTAAATTATTCATAAAAAAATAAAAATAAAAAATAAAAATAAAAAATCTCTCATGTGATTTCTACGAAAGACTTTGTTTTATTCATTAAGGATCTATAGAAGCTTTAATAAAGAAAAAATTACTTCTCGATCCTTTCTAAAATTATTGTATTTTCCCCAAAGCTTACCGCATTCTTAAAAGAAGAAATACATAAAAAATATATGGAATTTTTTTTCTTTTCTTTTATGTGAAAATTTAAGACTTGGTTAAGTTAATTTTTTAACAGTTCCAAGATAAGATAAATTCTCAAAATTTAATAATCACACACACACACACACAGATAGATATATATGATTTCACAAAATCATTAAGTCTAGTACACTAGTCATCATGTCATCACTAACATATATTAAGATAGATGGTCTCAATATGTCCAATGGGAAACCAAATGTTTTTGACCACATATCGATATAATAATTTGTTCAAAATTCAAGAGTCTTGAAAGTTGTAGTATAAGTAGAGATTCTATTGCAAAAACATAATACAAAAAGATGTTATTTACCAAGAAACATATTGATACCAAAAGAGATAACAGGTGTCGAGTCCTCCATAGTAGATCCTGAAGGAGTTGAGATAGTGATGATGCAAGGGATATGCCTCTCAATTTGAGCCAGACACATGTGCATTCTTTCCATATAAAAAAATCACTTTTGCTACTTCAGTTTCACTTCTTCTAGACTTGCAGAGACATTATACCTCACATCGTGACTCCCATTAGGGACCATGCTAGACAGACACGCACACACACACACACATATATGATTTCACAAAATCATTATGTCTAGTACATTAGTCATCATGTCATCACTAACATATATTAAGGTAGATGGTCTCAATATGTCCAATGGGAAACCAGATGTTTTTGACCACCTATCGATAGAATAATTTGTTCAAAATTTCAAGAGTCTTGAAAGTTGTAATATAACTAGAGATTCTATTGCAAAAACATAATACAAAAAAGTTATTTACCAATAAACATATTGATATCAGAAGATATAATGGGTGTCGAGTCTTCCATAGTATATCCCAAAGGAGTTGACACAATGGTGATGCAAGGGATATGCCTCTCAATTTGAGCCAGACACATGTGCATTCTTTCCATATAAATACATCAGTTTCTCTACTTCGGTTTCACTTATTCTAGACTTGCAGAGACATTATACCTCTCATCGTGACTCCCATTAGCGACCCTACCCAGTTGGGTTTTCATTTCCCAATAGAAAGAAAAAGAATGATAGTACTTATTTTTCCTTCCCCTAGCATGGCCAAGACTACGAACCCACTATCATATACCTTCTATGAGCTCTGAATCAGAGAAGTGTTCCTTGTTTCTCACTATTATGGTCTCTAGGTTCTACATTTCACTCTAAATTTTAGTAGAAATCACAACACGAAAAGTCTCAGTAACCTCTTGGGCTTGTTGTTGGACTCGGGATTGGCCTTGATGGACACACCCTCTCCCATTTATACAATTTTTTCCGCATTAGCGATGACTAACTATAGGGTCATGGGTAATAACTAGGCTAACGATAAGAAGACAACTATATCAAAACATGAAACAGATAAACAAACAACTTCCTGGTAGGAGGGGTAATTTCCATAGGAGATACAACACATCACGGTCTATATAAAAATGAACCACTCTAGGTATAAAGTGAGATGAAAAAAACCCTAATAAGAGAGGGTAAGGCACTCGCCCAATGTATGTACAAGAGCCCAATGTTCCAATAGGTGCAACTTAACAAAATTTGAATCCAAACATCAACTTGATTCACAATTCTTAGAGCATAAACCATATGGAAACTTACATTTGTGTAACTAGATAGAGATTCAAAATCAAATATAGAAATACTAGAGATTTGCAGAGCTACCCAAAAGTATGAGACTTCCAAAAGATGTGTGTTATAAGCCACCTCAGGTCTCTACATGTTGTATCCCTTATGAACAAATCAGCTAAGAGGCTTTCCTATCTTCTCACATCTTCAATATCAAACTCCCTTTATAAGTACCATCTTGTGAAGATTTAGAGAAAAATTACCCTCAGGGAAGCTAACACATTGTTTCTTTCAAGTGTAATAAGTCAGTGGAATGTTTCTCCTGGTTGTGCGACTACTAGAGTTCCATACTAGATTAGAAATATAATCAGGCATAGGCCCAAAACCTGCCTAAAAGGATGGCCAAGAATCACTTCTACATGTAACAAGTGAATTTTCCATAGGGATGTTATATAGGTAGTCCTTCCATGCCTCTCCTCTCCTTCCTTTGACTCTCCTCAGGGGTTTTGAGTGATGACCTATTCGCATGAAATTACATGCATGGGGCTAGCCACACCACACCCTCCATTCAATTCACTTGCAATCTTAGAATGGTGAGAACATGGCCCTAAGACACCAAACTCCTTAGTACTCATCCCCATCAGGGGATAATAATATTATATTTATTTCTAATATTTTGTATTTATTTTTAATCAAAAAATTACAATATCTTAATTGAAAAAATAAAATTAGATCCTTTATATATTAAAGCATCCGACATTTTCTTACTTAAATGTAAATTAAGGATGAACTTGTTTATTTTTCCAAATTGTATGAAATTATTGCTTGTACTTGTGCCAAGACTCATATGACTTGTTGTTGAAAACCTTCTATAGTTATCAAATTGAAAAATTATAAAAATTTAAAGTCATCATGAACAAACTACATAATTAAAATCACTTAAAAATATAGATTATATAATATTACAAGGTTTGTGGATTCTCCTATGACTCATCAATATCACATTCCTCAAGGTGGCACTTTAATATGAGGCAATAAACAACATCCCTTAGAAAAATCATCTACTTTTTTATTGAAAACCCTAAAAAAAGTATAAAATGGAGGTATTCTCAATTATATATACCACTTCTTTTAGGTTGGTTCTTAGCCTTTTAACTAGAGGCTGTGAATATTTTGCTTCCCATTCATCCAATATACAACATGTTATATGTCCTTAAAACTATAAGGATTTAAGACTTGAGTCATATAATTTTCTTAACAAAATCTTCAACGCCAATAATTTAATCATTTTACTTGTCTCCTAACCCGCACAAGGCTCAAGCCTTCATTGAAAAATAACATAGTTAAGATCAATAATACCACCCATAGACTAGACATATGGTTTGAGCCCTAACATTCCCCATTAAAGAATCCCCAATTAGACCCCTTATTAATCAGTATTTCTCCCACTTGTTATGCCAATCGAGGGGTATTTTCTTCCTCTAATATATTGAAAAATGGCACCACCTAGGGAAAGTATTAGAAATTTGGAACTTCCTTGCCTGCAGAGAGTTAATTGTTGTGGCTTAACAAAATCCCCCGTTCTACTAATAATGGTAAGTCTCTAAATAAAATTAGATATACCTTATCCAACTAGTCTTTGAGAAATAGTTCAATCTCACTTTCAATCCATATATATATTTACCTGGTCAACCTACCAATATCCCGCTATATTTCTTAGTGAAGGAACACTAAATGAAAAAGTGAACTATTGTTTCATAATGATTTCTAACTTTTATATATTTTGGAAAACATGGTATTCCTTATAGAAAAAACACCTTTAGTAATCATTCATACAACCAAATGAAAGATCATAGCACTAGTATTTTTGCATGGTTTAAACCGTTTAAGAGGGAAACACTCCATGGCCCCAACCAACATCTCTAGTTCAAGCAATTTTATAAATGCAATAGAAAACATTCACATAAAGAGTTTCTCACAATTTTTCATCAATAATGAAGCTCCATTAGGATTTAAGCCATGTATTGATACCTGAATTTTTAGATCACTTTATGTCTACAATATATTATGACCATTAAATTGCAATGAAACTAATTTACACTAATGGAACACACTTTTACTTAAAGACACATTATATAAAGTTGATCATATCTAACTCCTTAGTGTCAAAATATACTAACACCCCCCCAAGGACAAGTTGGGATAGGATTGAAGGATTACAAAGGTGACACAATAGGAGAAGGAAAGAGGCATTAGAGCCAAGCCCCCTTTAACGACAACTTCTTGAACTCCTGACATAGATTTAACTTTATAAAACTTTTCCTCTATAAGAGGCTTTATGGAAATTCTCTAACTTATCATATGTAGGCCAAAAGGGAACTTTAATAAATTAATCATGAATGACATTTATGATAAAGTGCACTTGTATATCAATGTGTTTTCTATTCTAATGTTTGTATTGGATTTTGAAAACTTTATGGTACTTTGTTTATCCGATCATAGGGTTTTTATATGCTGCTAGTGCAATATAAACACTAAAAGTATTTTTTGAATCCTCAAGAATCCTTGACTTGTATTAACTATTACTTGATATTTTTCTTCTACTAAAGAAATAATAATAGCCTACTACACCTTACAAGCTGCAGCGATAGATACTAAACTAGCAATAAAAACATAAGCTCTAGTAGACTTCCAATCATCATGGTTACAAAACCAAGTTGAATCATTAAAATTAATCAAAAAAGGAGCCCCCCCAAAATACAATGTGTCCCAAGCTTAATTATAACCTGGATATACTAAAGCGTCTTTTTTCTACATTTGAAGGAATTTCATGGCATGCTTACTTATATCAAGCATGAAGACTAGCAACAAAGGAAATACTAGTATGTGTATGACTTATTTATAAGAGGTTACCACACTAATTGATGGTACAAAGTGTCATGAAATTTGGGATTAGTGTAGGTGGCGACAAGTTTGACTCCCGAATGAAAGGGAGAAGCGGTTAGTTTATAATCTTCTATGTGCAAGGAAATGAAGAGGATCACATGCATAATTATATTAGGAAAGATAAATTCCTATATTAGTTTGCAATACTTGGAGGCTGAGAAAATAAAGCAAATATCCTAAATCTATCATTTCAAGCATTTTCTTAAGGATTAATTTCACATGGGATAAAAGTTTAGTGTCAATAATAGCGAGGATAAGATCATCAACATAAAGAACAAGAACTATGAGATGGTTTCCTACTTCTTGGTGTAGACATTGTGGTCAAAATGACAAATAGAGAAGTTGGTCTTAAAAAGAAATCTCCATTTTTACATACCAAGATATCTTGAAGGTGAGAGATATTTCTTAAGGTGACAGAAAAAGAAGAAATCATGTTGAATATAGCAAAGAGGTTGTTCCAAATAGATATATTCTTGTAGATCCCAAAGGAAGAAGATATATTTAGCATTCATCTAATGGACATCCCATCCATGTGAGGAAAAAAGGGCTAGAAGAAGATGAATGGATTACACTTTTGTTATGGGGACACATGTTTTTTGTTGTAAGAGAACCCCTTAGGAACTAATCAATCCTTACCTATATCATTATTTTCATTCAATTCATACTTAATTCGATATACCCATTTACCTATAGCAAAGTTTCTTCATTTTGGAAGAGGAATAGGTTCCCATGTATCATTCACATAATTATATCCCAATCTGAATGGCCTAAAGCTTCTACAAATGTTTCCAAAAGACAATTCTTCGAAACTTGAGATAAAAGGGGGTGGGATTATTATAATTATGAGGAAATACGACAATGATCTATAAGATCATTGAAAATATCACTAGTTAATTCCAAGGCTGAACAAACTCATTTGGAAAGCTATGGTGTTAGTGCATGTTCATGATCAACAAACTTATATAAAGGAAGGTGTGTAGCTAAAGTTGTATTTTCATCCTAATTTGCATCCTTTGAAGAAGAATCTATTATAGTAATAGAAGGTGGAACAAACAACAAATATTTCTCACAAGCTAAAGAGGTTGCAACCATTGAATTATTCCTACACACCAAGAGTTTTTCCATCAAATTTAGGATCTCTTTTAATGATATTATTTCATTGGAATGAGGTTGCAGAAGTATATAACCTTTTACATCTTCAAAGTATCCAAGAAAATATACTTCTCACTTTTAGGTTGTAACAATTTCATTTTCTAATTAGGAATGTGAGCCCATTCTACATTATCAAATAAATAGAAGTGACTTAAATACGGCTTAATATTAGTCCATGAATCTTTTGATGTTATAATTTTTAAATTCTTTGTGGGAGTGTGATTTACCATGAAACTTACACAATTGAATACTTACACCCTATAGTTAAGACTTAATCCTTTATATTGAATCATACACTTAGCCATTTCTTTTAATGTATGATTCTTTCTTCCATCAACATAATTTTTTATGGTGTGTATGGAACAATATGTTGCATTAGATTTCCTTGTGTGATATCATAAGTTGTAAATTTTTTGTTTATGTTTTAACGTCCATTATTTGATCTTATCCTTTGTATTTGATGCCCATATTGTTTTTCTACAAGAACTTTGTATGCCAAGAACAAATCAAAAATTTGATTCCTTAGCTTTTGGAAGTAAACCTATGTTTAGCTAGAGAAGCCATCAATGAAAGTTAAGAAGTACCTATTCCCAGAGAAGGGAGGGGAATAAAGTATACCATAAATATCAATGTGAAGAACCTAGAAAGTGGTTGAGGCATGCCAAGGGGCACATTTCTTAGAATTTTTCTAATAATGTTTGCTAAGAAAGAAACCGTCACAAACACCACCTCTATATGAAAGAAAAATATGAACAATGACCATATTTTGATTACTGGATTGTTGTAATGAGTGGTAGTTTAAATGACCAAATCAATGATGCCAAAGATTAATTAACTCATGCTACAAGCAACAAAAACTAATGAAAATTATGATGGCCTAGATTTTTCAAAATTGTATAAATTAGCAATATCATCAATAATTCCAATGGCAAGGACATGCTTATAATATTCTAAATCATTGGTGACAACTTGGTGAGGTTAAACTCTATTGTTTTATCTTCACTTTAATAATTTATCTAATATAGTGATATAAGGTTGTAGGAAATACTTGGAAAACATAATACATCATTAAAATGACTATTATCTAATTGAACTATTCCATACAATACAACGCTAAGAGATCTATCATTACCAAGAAAAACTTGGATGGTGTTACAATCATTAAGAGTATAAAAATGGATTTATCCTTACACACATCATAAAATGTTCCAAAATCAATAAGCAAATAGTTATAAGAAGAATTAGAAGTTGTGTTGAAGGAGAAACTAAAAGAAGAAAGTGGTTGTCCATGAGAAGAAGTGTAAGAAGAAGAAGATTCAAGATTGATATTTTTCTTCTTCAATACTTCTTCTAAGGCCTTCATATCTTTAAATAATTTACAATATAGATGAACATATTTCCCACAATCATTTTAATATCTATAAATCTACTTATTCTTTCATTTTGTTTGTTTTTTACGATTGGGAGTAGAAGTTGGCTAAGAGGGTTTTAGACCTTTATTTTTCTTATTTCATGGATGCATCTTATTTGGATGTTTAGTTTTATATTTCTATTGGACCACTAAGGCCTTGCTAGATGTACCTACCTCTTTTCTTTTTTTGTAATCGCAGTCACAAAGAAAATCCAAGAGTGGGATATTTATATGTAACCCATAGAGTTTCTATAGTGGTAGAAAAGGTAGATACAAAAATATAATATGCATGACCAAGGTTGGGAAGAATAACATTATATGCATCAATCCTCCTTTAGATCAACTTGGAAATATTTAAGTAAATTTCTAAGTGTTTCGAACTTAGATAAATAATTTTTAATGTAAGAGAAACTATTAGAACTTAAACTCGTGATATAATTTCCAATGTGATGACATATAATCACATTAGGTTCATCAAATATTTATTTCAACTTTTCCTAGGCTACATATAGATCATTGATTCTTTCAATATGAAATAAAAAATTAGGAGAAACAAACATTATAATTAATTGACATGGTCCATCATTCTTATTACCCTACTAGGATTTATTATAAACATTATTGGGTTCCTCCTCTTTTTCCAAGCAAATTTGATATAAATCTTCACTTCTTAGTAAATCCTCCATATGACATTTCCATGAAAAATGGTTGGTACTAGTAAGAAAAATTTCACTTGGAGTGGCCATATTAAAATATGTAGATATTACGATTCAAAATATGAAATTGACTATTTCGATGGAAAGATCTTAAAAACATAGGTTGTTTAAAGAAAAATACACCAAAATGGGGTTTGGATATAAATGTTATGCACTTTACAAAATAGGCATTAATCGTAAAAAATAACCATGTGCTAGGTAGAATTTGGAGCACATGGTGATTGATGATTTAAATAAACAAAAGAATTGTTTTCCCCGTAATACTTTAAATCAAGTACCATTTCTAAATGAAGTAACTTTCAACCAAGTGAATTGGTGTAACACGTCTTAATATTAATAAAGGACGATGGGGTGTTTTGGGTGTTGAATATGTGTCCAACATCGCCCCCCTTAATCCAAACCTGTGTATGTGAGTCCAATTCCGATCTTCTTATTTATGTTGGATCAATAACACTCTAAGCCATCACTCAAAGAATTTCTATTTAAACAATGTCAAACCTTCAGATGAATAACATTTTTTACCATGTTATCACTCAAGGAATCGTCTACTTCACCAATGCTATAATATAATTCCAATATTTTGCTGGCGTTGGATCAATAACACTCTAATCCATCACTTAAAAAATCATTATTTGATATGGTTGATGTTGGATCAATACAATTCTAGTCATGTTATAAGCATGGTCTATTTTTATGGATTATATGGTTGTCACTCAGTGACTTTATTTCTAAGATAACTCACTCCATTATGTAAGACTAACAACATTCAAATGCTAAAATATTGACATTGCAATTGATATATCCAAAAAATTTCTGAATTTATTTCTACCTCTATTTTTTTTCAATGACAAGAATAGTTGAATTAAATAGATAGCTCTTGTTTCATTGAAAGATCATGTTAGTGTTTAGTCAGTGTCATGTTTGATCAATGTCTGACCAATGTCTGACATGTCAAGATACCATTATATAGATACATATGATAATTCTATTACAATCCAAGGTTTTTTGTTATTATGATTTCCTATTTAGTGGTAAGATTTTGACCATTTGATACCATGAAATGACATGTCAATGATTGAAACCCTAGTACTAGTGCATTTAATATAGTTATTTTCATTGAGGTTTAAAATATTTCCTATTTGCATTTCTTTCTATATTTTCTCCTTGTATGTAGACACGTTCTATATTTCTAAACATAAACCAATGGTAGCATTTGATTATTCTAGAATATCCTTTAATTCTTAATTGACGTAAAATGATCATGATTTCAATCAATGAATCTATTACTTGTGGTTCCAAAATTGATATATTTTAGACACTTTTTGCACTCACACTTGAAGTGAATTCATTTTCAAATAAAATCAAATTTCAAAAGATTCATATGCCTCCTACAGTTTATAATTACTAAGTGACACATTGTATTCTTCAATATATGATCATTACATAGATATTGGATTTTATGTATCATCGCAAGAAGTGATTCACATAAATTCCCTTATTACTGCTATTGTATTAAGTTTTATAACATCATGAACCATTAGGTTTTTGTTATTATCACTTACAAATTCATTCATTGTCGATTTCTTTGGTACAATTGGATAAATTATCAAATGCCACATTAGTTCTCTTGCTAATGATATATGATTGACTCGAGTGGGTTCAATGTTTAATTTTATTTGTTTAATAGATTGATATAGTGATGGAAGCAAGTATTATATATTTTTTAGTTCACATATTCCCTCTCTCCCTCTTACAATTTTCATGTGGATGGGTGAGCTAATATGTTGATGTTGAACCAAATCTTATGTCATTTATCTATCTTCCCAATGACCTTGACTTAGTTTGTGTTACGTACCTATAATACTAGTGTATTTCCATTATTTTTATTGTTATTTATCCCCCTATTGCTATACTTGTGCCCATGTATCACCCATGTTGTATTTTTTGTGCCCCATAGAAGCCCAATAGTGTTATTGTTGTGCCCTTACATTATTATCGTTATGTAGATTCTAATTATATTATGACCCCTTAGGCTCCTATATATACCAAGGAGGTCTTATAATTCATATCATCCAAGAACTTTTCATTTATGTAATTTAAAGGAGGTTTCCCCTCGAAGAGGATAATTTTTAAGTCATCGAACTATATTTTCTACTTTTTGTGGGTTGGTTGCATAACATCTAGTATCAAAGCTCGATATTGAAACTATTGTATCTCTATAATTTTAGATCTCCAAGATTTAAATTTTCATCATATGGTAGCCTCTAAGTCTTCTTTCCAACTCAACAAGTGAGACGAAGATTGGATTCTTCAAGAAAGCGTTATGACCAACCTCCCATGATGACCTGATTATCGAGTTTTCAGTAAAGAAAACTTGTATGAAGTGCCACGTGTCAATATTTCACCCTCCAGCCCCACAAATGATACAAAAAAAACCACATTTTGTGCACTTTTAGTCACTTTTTACAAAATTCAAATCTGATGCTTGGAGAGAAAGTTATGATTATTTTTCCTAGGTGCAATGTTTGAGATTGAATTCTTAAACTTGCAGAAACCCTAACTTCCTCATATCATATATCTGAAAATATAGTGAAACAAGATTTAAAATTCATGCATGAAGTTCATGAATATTTTAGCTCCACGTGGTTGCATTTTTAATTCTGAAGCCTTGTAGGAAAAAATTTATAGCGAAACTTCAAAGATGACCTGTTTGAAGAAGCTAAACCCTAGAATCTAAAGCTTTGATGCCAAATGGTATACAAGCTCACAAAAGTTACGCATTACATCTTTATATTTAGAACCATATCAGTTTCTATGGTATAGATGGCTTTGTTCTTGTAAACAACTTGTCACCTAGTCAATTTTTATGGAGGAAGTGATAACACACTATCAATATACAAAGAGAAACACCTTCTTTAGCCAATTGATAAATCTCAAACAAAAAAGTTCAGTGGCGGAGCACATTGAAGACTTCCAGAAATTGGATATTAGATTAATTTGTATTCAAGAGGAGAATAGGATTTATTTCTTCATATGGATTTTAAACGATAACATCCAACATGAGGTTTTCCTTTGGGAACCTTATTCATTAGAGAAGGCATTCAGGGTGGCATGAAAAGTTGAAATAAAAAATATGGAAACAAAGAAGTCTACCACTCACAACTATAAATATGGAAGTGTTATTTCTCCTACGCTTCCACAACCTACAAGGTTGACACCACAAAAATTGGAGGAAAAAATAGTAAAAGGGCTTTGTTACAATTGTGATAGGAAATACACTAAAGGTCATAAGTGTACTGAGAAGAAAGTATTCTACATAGATTGTGAAGAGGAAGAAGAAAAGGAAACAAAAACATCAAAAGAGGAGGATATACAACAAGAACCAACCCTAGTGAAAGAAGAAATGAATCCAACCATATCTTGTAATGCATTGGCAGGACTTACCACTCCTCAAACTCTCAAGGTAGAAGGATATATCAAGAAGAAAAAGGTAATAGTTCTAATTGATTCAAGTAGTACCCATAATTTTATTCATTGTAAGATAACCAAGGAATTAAATTGCTTCCTATATCCAACACTAGTGTGTCAAGTGATGGTTTCAAACGGAGGAACAATAAATTGCTCTGAAAAGTGCCATAATATTAAGCTAACCATGGGGGAATATGTACTGAATAGTCCAATGATTTCCATTTCAATGGGCGGCACTAATGTTGTACTACGATTTTGATGATTACAATATTTGGGGACGATAGGTTTTAATTTTCAAGAACCTTTATTTAAATTTTTTTGGAAAGGAGAGGAAGTTGAATTAAGGAGTATCACAAGGAAACTGGGAAAGATAATCAACTCTAATGGCATGACAAAACTTTTGAATAAATAAAAATGGGACTTAATTAAACAACTATGCTCACTAGAGGTTCAAACATTCAAATCATATATTTCTCCATATATCCAAAAAGCCTTGGACAACCATTCCAAGGTATTTGAGACTCCTAAAGGCCTCCCACCTATTCCTGATTAGGATCATGCTATTCATTTGATTCTAGGAAGTGTTCCTCCAAAGATAAGACCTTATAGATATCCATATGCCCAAAAGAGTGAAATTGAACGTATGGTTGAAGAAATGCTAAAGGTTGGTATAATTCAACCTAGACAAAGTTCTTTGTTTGCTCCAGTAGTGTTGGTGCATAAGAAGGACTAATAATGGTGTATGTGTCTAGATTATAGGGAGCTCAACAAGCTCACTATTAAAGATAACTTTCCCATTCTTGTCATTGATGACTTGTTGGATGAATTACATGGAGAAATTTACTTCACAAGTTGGATCTTCATTCAAGATATCATAAAATTAGAATGAGGACTGAAGACATTCATAAAAAATCATTCAAAACTCATGAGGGTCATCATGCTTTTTTTGTCATTCCTTTTGGACATACTAATGCACCTTCCAAATTTCAAGGTTTGATGAATTCCATTTTCAAATGCTTCCTTAGAAAATTTGTGGCAGTATTTTTTTATGATATACTAATATACAATAGATCTTATAAGGATCATGTTCAACATGTTGATAGGGTGCTCAAACTATTGGAGGAGAAACAATTATATCCAAAATCCTCCAAATTTTTCTTTGGAGTATAGGAGGTGGAATATTTGCGTCATATTGTATCTAATGAGGGTGTTAAGGTAGACCCTAACAAAATTAAAGCCATTAAGGAATGAAAAATCCCCACAACCATAAAGCATCTTCAAGGATTTTTTTGTTGACAGGGTATTATCAAAAGTTTGTTAAGAATTATGGGAGAATAGCATCACCTCTAACAACATTACTGAAGAAAGATGCATTTTCTTGGATTCCAGAAGAAACGAAGGCCTTTGAACATCTTAAAGAGGCAATGTTCCAAGCACTGGTCTTATCTATGCTAGACTTCACAAAAATCTTCATTGTGGAATGTGATGCCTCATAAAATTGAATTGATATTGTTATAATGGAAGAAGTAATACCCATTTCTTTTGAAAGTCATCCAACCAGACGAAAGTATTTATACAAACCTATTTATGAGAAGGATATGTTGGAAGTACTACATGCACTTAAGAAATTGCAACCTTACCTAATGAGAAGACACTTAAAGGTAAAAACAAATCATGATAACCTTAAATAATTTTTGGATCAAACATTATCTTTAGAAGAGTAGCAAAAATGCATCACAAAGATGTTGGGTTACGAATTTGAAATCATCTACAAAAAAGGGAAGAAAAATGTTGTTGTAGATGCACTCTCAAGAAAGGATGAGGATGTGGAAGCATTTCTTTGTGTAATTTCTATTATCCAACCAAATTGGATAACTAAACCAAGGGATGAATGGAATAATGAGGAAGAGGTGTGCACACTCATTCAAAATTTGCAGCAAGATCCCAGTACATCTAAGACATTTAGCTGGAAAAATGATTAATTATGGTAGAATATTGCTTATATCTTTGCAAGAATTCCCAACTCAAGAAAAATATTCTTTTGGAATTGCGCACCTCCCCCTTCTGAGGGAACTCATGGCTTTTAAAAACTTACCATAAGGTCAAGAAGGAATTTTTGGGGACGAACTTAAATATGATATTCATAATTTTGTGGTAGAATCTTTTGTTTTAGAACAAAATAAAGTTGAGACAATTAAGACCAAAGGTCTGTTACAACCTTTAGTCATTCCAAGTCAGCATTGGGAGGAGGTCTCAATGGATTTTACCATAGGATAGCCCAAGTGTGAAGGAAAGAGTCACATCATGGTGGTAGTTGATAGACTTACCAATTATGAACACTTTTGTGCATTATATCATCATTTTAAATACAGTATAATTGCTATTGCATTTATGGAAATAATTCAAAAGCTACATGGAAACCCAAAGATTATTGTAAGTGACGGAGATCCCATTTTCACTGGAAATCTTTGGATGGAATTTCTTTCTTGTTTTGGTACTCTATTAGCTCAGATCTCATCTTATCATCCTCAATCTAATGGGCAAACTGAGATAGTGCATAAATGTTTAGAAGGATATCTTTGTTGATTTTTATTTGATAAACAATTCCAATGGGTCAAGTGTTTACATCTAGCTGAATGGTGGTATAACACTTCCATCCATACTGCAACAAAAACGACCCCATTTATGGCACTTTATGGATATCATCCACCATCCATCACATCATATTTAAGAGAAAATTCTAAGGTTCAAGCAGTGGAAGATCACATCGAGCATCAAAAACGAGTTCTTAAACTCTTAAAGGATCACCTCGCTCTGGTATAGAATTGGATGAAACAATAGGTATATCAACATTGCAGTGAAGGAATTTTTGATGTAGATGATTGGGTATTTTTATGGTTGAAACCATATAAACAAATGTCCCTCAAGAAAGCTAAGAAGGATAATAATTTATCACCCAAGTACTATGGTCCTTACAAGGTGTTTCAAAATATTGGTAACATGGCATACAAATTGGAGTTTCTTGCATCTTCTCGAGAACACCTAGTTTTCCAGTTTCATGCTTAAAGAATGTTATCAGTGACAAGTTGCAAGTTCGAACAGTGTCGCTAGAACTTGATGAAGAAGGAACAATCATATTTGAACTTGAAAACGTCACAAAAACAAGAACCCGACAGCTATGGAATCAATTAATTTTAGAGTATTTGATTAAGCAGAAGAACTTACCTGCTAAAGATTCCAAATGGGAGGATGAGAATTTTATACAGAAACATTTGGAGCTACTCAAGTGTTGAGGACAACAATTTTTTGAAGGAGAGGGGTATGTTAGGTCCCTACAATAGTAGTGTATTCACCTTATTGTTAACATTAGTGTATTCCCCTATTTTTATTGGTGTGCCCATGTATCCTCCATGTTGTTTTTGTTGTGCCCCATAGAAGCCCACTATTTCCATTGTTGTTCCCTTATGTTATTATTTTCATGTAGTGTCATGTGGAAAGAGTTAATATTGCGGACAAAACCAACCTCCCTATAAGCTTAAGGCTTTCTAGTGACAAACAAGACAATTAAGAACAATCCTTCTCTAAACATGCATTTACCATACAAGAAATCAAGTGTTTAGATCCTACCTGTAGTCCAACGTTGTTGTAGTAATCCAGCCTCGTCGATCCGGATGAGCTCCTCCTTCACTTCGAAACCTGCATTCACTGACAATCAAACGATTAAATAGCACCTGAATATCTCATAAAATAAAACATATTCAACATACAGACCAAGAAGTATATGAAACAACTCATTAATAACAAATTGTTGAGAAGAATGGACTTATTTGTATTAATAGGAAACAAAAGAAACCATTACAACTTGAGCCTTGGTGTTGTGCAAGTCCCTCCCAGGGTCCAACAAGAGTTTTCCTTTACTTTGATAAGCTCACCCACTTCCAAATGAAACAAGAAAGGATGGGAATCTCTCCTCACAAGCTTCTACAAGGAAATCCTAATTCCAGCAGCATCTACCCTTTGGAATATTCAGCTTTCAACCTCCCTCCTTTTGGCCCAATGCCTATATTTATAGTGCTCTAGAGGAAGTTAATCAGGTCTACCATCAATGGGATAAGCCCCTCTTTGGATGGGTTAGCTCCCCTCTTGATGGGATAAGTTCCTCTTTCATAGGGATACATGAACCATCTAGAGGCGCTCAATACACGTCAAACAAGATTATAGAATGCTCTAGAAATGACCACAAGTAAATTTTTAAAGATGAAACTCGTGCCTTTTGACCTTTACAGGAGTACACACCCACCCCTTTACATACAGAGCGTACAAGTCCGCAGGTATTATGAACTTGGGTTGCGTACACGCAGGTAAGGTTGAGAGAAACTGCGTACCCAGAGATAAATAGATTTTTAAAGACTTTCTCTCTTTCTTGAAGTTTGACATGGAGAGCAGAGGTATGAGACTTGCCAAGGAGGATAGTATGACAATTGGTGGAGCCATACTAACTGCAAATAGTCATGGTGACAAATTTTAGTGTAACACATATATATACACACCAAAATATCCATAAACCCTAATCCATTAACCCTAGATTAGAACATAACCATAGTTCCCTTGACTGGATCTACAAAATACCATGGAAAGAAAACCATCATGTCCAAAATCATGTGTGAAATCCATGCAAAATACCATAGGTAGGTCCGACCACCTAATATAGGTTCCAAAAAAAAAAATCTTAGGGTGCTACGCCGGACACAACATACAGGGGGGACTACCGCCCCCCCTTTAACCCTCTGGTAGTGCCCCCCTTTAACCCCCTACACGTGGGGTAGTTGTTGAAAGAATATAACACACATCCAACATTCTCCCACTTGTTGTTTTCTTTCCACAGGAGGCCATAGGAGAGCTTAGTCATTAGTCCAACCCTGTAATGTCCATTGTTTCTCTAAACCAAGAGAAGTTCTCATTTCTTCCAGAATTTATCAATGTATCTACAATATTCTTTAAAGTGTCCACCTTTACCAGCAACACCTTTTTATCCTCAACCATATCCCTCACAAAGTGGTACTAAACATCAATGTGCTTTGTCTTTGAATGACAAGAAGGGTTCTTTTCCAAGAAAATTTCACTTCGGTTTTCACAGTCTATCCTTATAGCTCATTGTACTAACCACATACTTGAACATAATCTCTACAACCAAACTGCTTCCTTTCTTGCATGAGTGGTCATGATGTATTCTGCCTCTATAGTTGAAACTGTCACTATAGACTCTCTCTTACTCATCCAACTGACTACACCTCCAAATAGGTTAAATACATACCCACTTGTAGATCTTCTCTGATCCATATCTCTAGCCCAGTTTGCATCAACAAAGCCATGGATGTCCAAAACTCTATCCAATCCTAGTCTTCCTTGGTAACACAAACCATAATTACTAGTGCCACACAAATACCTGAAAACCCACTTCATTGATGTCCAATGCTCCTTCCCTGGTTTGACATAAACCTGCTCAATACTCCCACTGCATGTGCAATGTATGGTCTAGTACAAACCATTCCATACACCAAGCTATCGACTGCATTTGCATATGGAACATGGGACATCTCCTCTTCCTCTTCTTGTGTCTTGGGACACTGTTCATCAAATACCTTTACACCTACAGGAATAGGAACCTTCACCGGTTTACTATCTTTCATATTAAACCTCTACAATATTGTCTCAACATACTTCCTCTAGTTTAACTAGAGCTTCCTCTTTTCCTGATCTCATTTAATTTCCATGCACAAAATATTGTTTGCAACACCAAGATCTTTCATGTCGAATTTGGAGGACAATTGGGTCTTCAAATCCTGGATAATTTCTTTGTCATTTCCAATTAGTGCATGGGGTAGTCATGGAAAGAATATAACACACACCCAACAATCCTCTCCCTGTTATTACAACAAATGACAATAAATGATCGAATGATGGCCTTAGCCATGATGACAAATACATTAATGATACATATAAGTGTGTCGAGGCATGAATATTACACTCATAATTCTAACATAACTCCACATATCTAAGGATATATTTCATCTAGTAGAAATCCCTCCTGATTTCTTTACTACACTTCAAACAACAAACTCCCACCTAGACAACAATTGAAGCAAAATTATCGTAACTAATATTTTTCATATTTCATAGAATACAAGCTACAAACATTGCAAAATTGAAAAGTAATGAACTCTACATATGTAAAGATTGTTTTCATGGGCAAGCAACCCTTCCTCTCACTTATGGTATCTAGGCCTTACTAACCTTGGGTTGTGCATGTTGAGGGGAATGTGATTTACTTGTTGAAATTACTAATAATGTGTAACACCTCCCATTTCACACTAAAAAAAAAACCCTAATTGAAAATTATTCTTAATGTAGTCTTATTGGAAATCTATTATCAATGTGAATTTTTATTCCTTTATAATGCATTCAAGATTATTTGATTTCTAGTAATATTGGTATCGAACCATAATTCTAGTCTTGAAAGGTTCGTAAAATTTGAAGTCGCTAAAATTTACATTTTTAACTAGACTTGATTCATTTTTAAAGTTTAATACTTATCTTTTAAGTTAATCTATGTTCTTTGTATGTTTAATTTATATAATATTTGTGAGAGATGTAACTCTTATATGTAGGTTTATAACTTATCATTTTATTCTACTAAATTAGATCATTCATTTATAATAACTTATAGTTTACTTAATTACTTTTACATTAGTCTTAATGCCAATTATGGTATCTAATCAAGTTTATCATCCTAATTTCACCTCCAAACCATAATCTTGATACGCTGCCCTTTTTTAAGTTAATCCTCTGTGTTACTTATCATGGTCAATTTATCACCTTTGTTGGTTCTTAATTGAGTTGACTATGTTAAAATATTTTTCCTTTCAATTGATGTCTCAACAGCTATTATGTCACTAATAATTAAATACCTCCTGCAAATTGATATTCCATTTATATGATATGAATGGCAGTAAGTGATAAGTTTATGTGGAGCACTCATATTCCTCCATGTGTGCTAGATATGTGTGAGCTTCACGTGATGACAAAATTTGTGGTGTTTATGAGGTGTCTTTACATGAACAATTTTGATTTCTCCTTAGGAAAACAATGATCCACAACATTAGGGTTTTCATTTGGATTTCTTGGTTGTGTCCTTTCATCTTTTGTTCAAACATATGCCAAGAATTTTGGCTCAACTTTATTCACTTCGCAATTCTCTGAAATTCATTGATACACTAGTCTAACATTAATTTACTACATCACACATTCTTTTCAATGCTTGTATATCCAATGCTAAAAACTAAGGAGCTATTGTATATATCAAATGAAAAATTTCCACAATAGGGAATTGATCCTCTACATGGTGTGTCAAAACTGGGAATTATAGAGATAAAGGTGTGTCAAAAGAGTATTACTAGGATCTCTCCCTCATATAACTATGTCAAACGTTAGCCAAATGGGCGTCAAAAGAAAGAAATGGATTTATAGATATATTTCTTGCTTCCTATTCCCAAGACCTAGATAACTACTAGTATACAAAGTCACTATTACTTCCTAACGAGTCAAAGGAGTATTCTAAGTTTCTTGTATCCTACTAATTCAATATCTAGTAAGAGTATTTATTTGGGAATTATTTATAAGTTCCAAGGCTATAGAGTGAGTCTCTGACTATAGGTACCAATTCTAATGATTTATACACTCTATGTCTTATTGATTTTTAATGTCTAATATATCTGAAGTTGGTATTATAATTACAAATCATAGATATTGATCCAGGCTTCAAATAGGAATGTAACAAATTATAGATATAACCATAAATGCAAAGATGCAATAAAAATAACACTTCATTTTATTAATATCAGATACTGAAATATGCTTACAAACATAATGGAAATAAGACTAGCACAGGTGATGGTAGCTTATCTCTAAGAAGAGATGTGGTAGCTACATGCCTCTGAATTGTGTTACAATGGGGCTCAAAGGCCAATTTATTATTGAGAAACAATGGAAAACCCTAAACATCCTAAAACCTAACCCTAGGAGATGAAGCGCCAAATTATGGGCCTCGTTTGGGTAAGATGGTACATCAACTTCCTAAGGTCGTAACTTTTGCATACGATCTTCATTTGACATGCACAATACCTCGCTAGAAATATATATTCGAGGACTACAACTTTTGAATGTCTAACATGGGGCTAGGCTCCATGTTGGTTCCAGTTTTCCAAAAAAAACGTCATTTAGAGCCTCAAAAAGGCTCCGGAAGTTCAGGACCTAAAAAGTTGCCAAAAATAGTAAATTGTGCTACAAATAAGGAAACTGAAAAACTGAAAGAAACAATGGTGGGGGTCTAAGAGGAATACGTAGGTGGCCACCAATATCCACTTGGATCATTCCTCTCCCCTTAGGAAGCAATGGTCCCAATTGCGTTGAGTTCCTCCATGAGATGAGGAAACTTCTACTGAACTTGGTCCCTGATGAGCCACTTGCCCTAGTGAAGGAGTTGGCATGCATTGAAAATTGATATAGTTGGATCCTTTGCTATCCGGTGTTCTTGATCTACATGTCGATGATCTGATCAGTTGTGTCTTGTTCCATGAAATCTAGATTTATCTATGTAGGTGTGAGTTGTTCTGTAATGTCTGGGTTGTCTAGCAATGGTGAGAAGTATGGTCAAAGGCCATCCACATTGAACACTGGGTGTAGGCTAAGGAATGGGGGAATGTTAAGCTCAAATGCATTGTCTCCCACAACCTTGGTAATGGTGTAAGGACCATATCATAGTGGTTTGGGTTTTCGATAGGATTTTGTAAGGCGTTCCTTCTACAAATGCAACCAAACTTTGTCGCCCGCCTAAAACTTGTGTGGCACCCGATGTTGATCATGTCACTGATTATATTTTGCATTTGATTTCTCCAAAATTTCATGGACCTACTGGTGAATATGTTGGATGTGATCAATGAAGCTATTTGCTTTATTGACTTCAGACTAGACATGAGCCGAATCTGCCTGAGTAGATATAAATGGTATGACCACATAAATGGCACATAGTGGCTGGAATCCCAAGCCCACCTGAAAGGGCTATGGCCAGTTGAGCTGTGGAGAGCTTGGTTATAGCTATGCTAGACATAGGGGAGGCTCCCATACCATGTGCATGGATGCTTTGAGTTGTACATGCACATAATGTGTACGATCATCTTGTTGACGACCTCTGTTTGGCCATCAATTTAGGGATGGAAAGATGTGGACTTAGTGAGCATGGTGTCTAGCATCAACCAGAGACTGGACCAAAATGTATTGTAGAACTTGCTATCCCGATCTGAGATGGTAGACTTTGGGATCCCAAATTGTACCCACACTCATTCAAACAAGAGTTTAGCAGTGGCTTCTACTGTGATATTCTTCTTGCAGGTCGCCATAATGGCCATCTTTGAGAATATGTCGACGAACAAAAAACACAGTCGTTGCCATGCTCAGTGGAAGGAAGGCCTAACATGCAATCCATGGAGATGGATTCCCAAGGTCAACTAGGGGTACACAACGAAGTATATAGGCATTGCTACTTGATGGTTGGTTTGGAAATGGTGTCGGTAATGTAGAATCTAATGTACTTCCCAACATCCTGCCAAAGATTCAGCCAATAGAAATACTTCTGTAATACTGCCACAATTTTCTCAACCCTGAAATGCCCAACAAACCAACTATAGTGCTCTTCCCAAATCATCTTAGCACGCTCTCTTGAAGGAACACAAAGGTGTCCCAAGTTGCATAACAGGGCATCCTGGAGGTGAAAATATGGAACTTGTTGATCCTCCAAAGCATCTGGTATGTGTGGCCGAATTCTGGGTCGCTTTTGTAGAGAAGTGGCCAATCAGAAGTCTTGTGCCCACAAGAGTTGAGCACGGTGGTTAACGCCACGATTGGTGGTCGGCTGAGGCAGTTTGAAACATTATTAGTTCTTCCCTTCTTATACTTGATATTTAAATGGAATTGTTGCAGGTATGTGGACCACTTCTGATGGTGATCATTCTTTAACTTCCCTTGTGTCTATATGAACTACAAGGGTTGGTGGTCTGTGTGGATGACCATTTCCTTCCCCAAAATGTAATGCTTCCATTGTCGGCATGCTTGCACAATGGAATACATCTCTTTGTCATAAATGGGATACTTCCAGACTATGTCTAAAAGTGTCTCACCATGATATGCCACTGGATGCCCTTGTTGGGTAAGGATTACCCCAATAACATAGTCAAAGGCATCTATCTTGGTCTCAAATGGCTATTGCAAGTCTAGTAATGTGGGCATTGGTGCAGGGCAGAGGTGATGTTTCAACTCTGCGAATGCCTTTTATTGAGATTCAAACCAAAATAATTTTGCTTTCAGTCCTCCCTTGGTGACTTGACTCAAGGGCCAAGTGATATGAGAGAATCCCAACACGAACCTGCGGTAGAAATTAGCAAGACCCAAAAATTTACGGATCTCTGTCAGAGTGGTTGGGGCTAACCAATCCCGAATGACTTGTATCTTCGCTAGATCCACATGCACACCCCATTCATCAATAATGTATCCCAGCTATTGAACTGGGGTCATGCCAAAAGTGCATTTCTCTAAATTGGCACACATCTTGTGTTGCCACAGTGTTTGGAGAACCTGCTGGATGTGGTGGATTTGCTCTTCCCAACGCCGGCTAAAGATAAAGAAGTCATCCAAGTATACCACTACAAATTAGTTGGTGAATGGTCGCAAGATGTCATCCATCAGCCTCATGAAGGTTGCAGGAGCATTCGTCAACTCGAAAGGCATAACCAACCATTTGAAAAGGCCCTCCTTGGATTTGAAGGCATTATTCCACACATCAGAGGGCTCGATTGTGTTAAACAGACATGGTTAATGAGAAACAAATAGAAATATAAAGCATACATTTCATTTTTATTAACAATCTGATATACATTTATAGTACATTTGGTGACCGTTGGGATTCACATCCCAAGGTCTCTTGGACTGCTTTGTCCATTAGGCTTCCACGCTAACCCTTTAGGATTAGGTGTCCAACATTCTCCCCCTTAATCCGAAGGGTTATGTATGAGTCCAAGAAAAGAACTGTAATACAAAATGTGCAATAATGCAGGGCAGCACTAGGCTGAATGTGCTCTATGAAATGTTGGTAAAAAAGGGCGGTGGTTTAAGGATAGCCACCAACACTGGAACGCTTAGTGCAGTTCTCTGGAACTCTTCCAAAATTCGCAAGAAGCTGTAAGTCTTCTGCTAGAGGAAGTGATCCTATTGTTTAAAAGAGGGAAACCTTCAACCATAAAAGGGAGGCCTCACCCCATATAAAAGGTAAAACTTCAACCTGTAAAAGGGAAGTCTCAACCTGTGATGGTTTAAGGATGACCAACAACTCTGGAATGCTTATGAAATTCCTGGAACTCTTCCAAAACTGGCAAGAAGCTGTAATCTTCTGCTAGAGGAAGTGTTCTCAATTTTTTTCTCCGGAACTCTTCCAAAACTGGCAAGAAGCTGAAGTCTTCTGCTAGAGGAAGTGTCCCACATCGCTAACTGAAGGCATGTTCAGGCATCTTTGTCTCTGGCTACAACTCTGAAACTGATGTGGCAGGTTGTGGCTCAGGCTCGCTGGATGTGGCTTTGAAGCTTGTAGATGACCATCATTTCCCCCCCTGTCAGATACAAGGTGAGAAGATGGAGAAAACTCAACTGCAAGACTGTTCAATATTCTGGAACAAGTTCTAACATGTGTTTGGAATATCTTCTTGGCTGTTGATGCCCATTGCCAAGAAGCGATCCATCCAAGATGGATCTTTGTTCTTGCAGGATGTTTGTTGCTGAAGCATCTGTGTGAAGAATGGCTAGTTTTATGACAATGCTTACATGGATGAAGATCAAAACAACGACCTTTAAGATGGCCAACTCGATCACAGTGTTGGCATTTCACGATCTATTGTTGTTGTTGCTGTGGAAGAGGGGTAGAATCTAGAACCGTTGAAGCTGAACTATCATAAGGAGCAGGTGAACTGTCATGAATGAATCTAGCACTCTGAAACTGAATGGGCTTGGCATAGTCTGGAATATGAAAGGACAAGTCCTTGTCATATCCAAGACCGGTTCTGTGCTTGTTGTGGACA